>JAOUQX010084254.1:0-11744 GCA_028566295.1 Liobagrus marginatus
CAGTATATATACGTATACTGCATTTTTTGGTGATCTGGAAAGCTAAGAGGATGACTTGATACAAGATCTATGTCATAGGTGAAGACTTCAGAGCCAAACTGTGCATTTCCTGGAAGTAAACAATGCAGTCATTACTATCACCTTATCTTTTTCCTTTATATTTTCACACGGCCCATTGGAACGTATTCGTCATACCAAACTTGTTATGCTATATAGGAAAGAAAGGACATCCTTTGAAGAAAGGTACATGGAGAAAAAAAAACATTTCAGTGTAAAATATCTGAGGCTGTGTATGAATACTTAGAAGTAATAAAAGCATGATAGGCGATGTGAGGTTTTGAGATTGTTTAAAAAAAAAACAAGTATTAAAAGCACTAAAGCATTAAAACACTACAATTAATAGTCATTTCAATTATTTAATTCTTTTCATTGATATATAAATGTTGTTTATAAAAATACAATGTCCGCAAAATTATAACACCATTCCTAAAATTGCTGTATCATCGGATGTGATGTTTATTTGGTAACGTTTGGAAAATTAAAGCTACTGTATTATGAGCCGTATTGGTTAAGGATCAGAGGATTTTACTGTTTATCAACATTTTTTATTTATTTTTTTATATTTTATAGCAATATGTAGATATGAGTTGACACACATACTAGTCTAAATAAAAACACATTTTAATCTTCCATCTTATTTTTTTTATTTTAAATTATTATGTACAATATATACATTTATTTGTTCATTTATATTTAGTAAGCTCTTTATCCTTGTTATGATGGTGTTGGAACTGCAGCCTTACTCAGGAAAACTGGACACATGGTAGAAAAACAACATGCATAGGATGCTAGTCTATCACAGGGCACCTGGACACACATTCACACATGGCATTATTTAGAATCACCAATCTGTATGCACAAATTTTTCTGAGGAGAGAAAAAAAAATAACCTGAACCTGAGATCCACACAAATATGTACGAGAGCATGCAGAACCTTACACAGACCATAACCCTAATTTGTCATTGCCGGATTGGCATGATGTCTAGCTGGAAGACGGTCTTCTTCATAGTGTTAAATGAGTGTGAGATTATGGTCTTTAAGCAGGAGCTACATCTGGGACTATAATCCTATTTTTCTTCTAATTCTCCTGCAGATTTAGAAAGACTCCAGTGGTGATTAGCTCTAGTTACTAACAGATATAATTTCCTCTCAAGATGCTTTCTTTTGCAATTCCTTTGAGGCTTTTTTTGTTATTTATTAAACATTTGTTCTCTGGTTGTTTGTGTAGCATGGCTTGCTTGGAAAATGTAGTCAGCTACCTTTACAAGAACCACTAGATTAGTGCAACATAGTAATTAAAAAAAAATAATAAATGAATGGTGGAAATTAGTCTGAGCAGAAGGACAGCAATTAAAAAGCCAAAAGCACTAAAGGAGAAAGCTGGGAAATTAAACACAAATAAATAAATCTGACAACTGTTTACATGTTTATAGTAATTTTGTAATGCATTGTGGTAGTTGTATTTTCAGGGGTAAAGCCCCGCAGGAGTGAGACCTGTATTGCATTCGTTCTCAGAGTTATGGAATATTGATTTTTCCTCTCCTCTGTGTTCCAGCGTAAAGTACAATTTCTTCTAAGTAAAAAAATTATGAAATTTGGCATGCCAAGAAAACACAATATAATACGATACCATGCCAACTTTGAGGTTTCTAGGTCCAACGAGTCAAAAGTTATTCAATAAATATTGAAATAAAAGCACATCACTATTAAACTCCACTATGTCGTCGCAGCGTCACCGCGGCATATTAATCCAGCACTAAGTTGCTGTTGGGACGCTGCGACAGCATAGTGGAGTTTAATAGTGATGTGACACACAGCAGCATGTCAGTGTATAAACCAAGTATGCATTTTGTCTACAATGCGCTATAAACGTTAACTAATAACCAGGAAGATGGTAGGATAAGTAATATATTTAAATATATAATATATACTGTATATATATAATTTTAATATTTAATTAATTATTGCCACTATTTATTATGTACTTTTCAAAATAACCACCCATTTGACATATTGAAAATGTACAAGGTAATTTTCCCAAAACTATTAATGGGGTGATGATGAAAACTGGGAAACACGCAATATTCTACTTGGAAATTTCTCTCAAACACTCGTAGTATCACACGTTTCTATAAAACTAAGTGTAAGTTCTACTTTCTTTCTTTCTTTCTTTCTTTCTTTATTTCTTTCTTTCTTTCTTTCTTTCTTTCTTTCTTTATTTAAAAAAGAATTCTTAATATAAAATGATGATGATAATAATAATAATAATAATAATAATAATAATAATAATAATAATAATAATAATATTTTTGTTTGTAAGAAAATAACCAGCATTAATACTAATTACATCAAACTTGTGTGGCTGAAAAATAGTTGATGTCAGTGGGGTTTAAGTTACTTATCCATGATTTTAAATAAAAACCCCAACTTCAGTGCAGTGTATTATTATTTACACAGTTAAAACATGGATTTCCTTATTCATTTAATGACAGAGCCCCAAACACAGTCATAGCTGGAAATTTAGGATAGGAATCACCATGCAATACGTGGCGTGTTATTTCTCTAGAGGATATTAACCTAAAAATAGATAAACTCCTAAATTTCCTAAGTAGATTGGAAAAAGCATCCTTAGAGACTAGAATATAAAGCTTATTTACTACAGATTCTTTCAGCGTTGATAAATTGTCACTGTTGAATATGCAAAAGTCTGCTTTCCAGTTACTGGCCATTCATAAACATCTGAACCCAACGACATGTACATGGGTATAATTTCGAAGCTGATAAGGAAGCAGTGTTGTTTGTTCACATAACATTTTATTGCAGGCAGTTAATGCGGTCACAACACAATAGATGTACAGTACATGATGTTCTGAACTGCAGCCAAGTTCTAACCTTATATTTGGCACGACAAATATTTTTCCAGTACATTTTGATTGTCACAGTCAGACTTGTAATGTAGTGTGTGTGGCTATTCCTGTGTTTGTTATTGATGTTATCAATATTTTAAACACTATATAGCCAAACGTTGTTATGTCTTGCTACAAAGTCAAAAGCTAGATTGTTTTAGTATATTGCAGCATTACATAATACCGTCACTGAAACTAAGAGGCTCAAACACTGTTCCGGCATGACAATGCGCCTGTGCACAAAACACCTTAGCTCCATAAAGACATGGTGTGTTATGGTTATAGTGGAAGAACACAAGTGTCCTGAACAAAGCCATGACTATGACTCAACCCCACTGAACATTTCAACTTTGGGATGAACTAGAACGCCGTGTCTGAACCAAGCGCTAACCCTGGCCCGGTCTATGGGTGTGATCTGACTCGCGAATTCCTAATTCAATGCACTGTATTTTACTCTATAACTAAACTCACTATCAACCCAATGTTGACACAAATAAATCAGCAGAGTCCTCATTGAGAAAGAGCAAAGTTCAACTTTATTACATAAACAGAAGTCAAAACTCGCGTTCCAGAAATCTCTTGGAAGGTAAAATTTTCCCGGCTGCCATAAATCCTGACCTGATCCTCTCGGGCCTGCTTACCTACTCGTCTTTCTGCAAAAACTGCACAGTTTATATACTCTAGCTCCTTCTACTCCTCTTACCCACAAACACTTACTACACCCCAGAACCTCCTCACTCAATATTAGTGTCTGATCACACTAATAATATTGTGAACGAATTGAGAAATGCCTACAATTAAGCATTTCCAGAAGTGTGGAGGCTATTATAGGTGTAGAAGTACGACCAAATATGGAATAGGAAACATATGGGTGTGATAGTTCGGTGTCCAAATCCATATATTGTATGTAGTAACGTTACACAGTAATAGCCGGTGTGATTTTATTCCCTTAAAGATGATATAAGGGAAACCCTTAAGAGGAACCTATCGTCTAAATTACATTAAATAGTGTGATTAAAAATATGTCCTGTTGTGAAACTGTTAAAAGGCAAAATAGTTAATCATTTGATCATTTTATTCTGTAGTATTAATTATACTACAAGTGCATATACTGTATTTTATATGCAGCATTATTTAACTGGTATGCCTGGATTATGCCAACACAAGGCTTTGAGTGTGTTATCCTTTTTATCTTGTTAAATTCATATTTTAAATCCCTGGCTTTAAAAAGGTCACCTTCCAAGAACATACATATTCCATAGCTTATTTTTATAATTTACTCTTTAAAAGAAGCACTTCTTTTGATTATATGGAAACATTGATTATGGACAAGGTCATTTTCCCTAAGACTGTTAATGCAATGAGTGATTATAGAAACTGGAAAACACTCTGAGAAATTTCTCAAACACCATAGTGGAAAGAGTAAAATAGAGTAAATTGTAGTGCTGCATCTTATAAAGACAACTTTATATAAGTGTTAGCTCACAACTTTGTGCCAACAGTATGGGGAAGGCTGACATGGGTGTACTAGCCAGATAGACACACACATTTGGCCAATTAGGATTTATTCAAACCCTTCATTTGCCTGGTCTGTATTTTATGCATTCATTTTTTCATCAACATTATTTTTAGACAATTTATCCCAATAAGTATGTTTAGTAAGTAGGGGTAGTATGTGGGTAGTTGTCTTGTAATAGGCTGCGGCGAATGTGAATTAAAAAAAAAAGCGAAATGAAGACTTCTATAAAGATCGAAGTTCAAACACAGAATGCGGTTCTCTTGGAACATCTCCCATTTTGTAAAGCGTCTACTGAAAACGTCTGAACAATCTGAAGTTGTTTTTACTAGTTCGCCATCTGGCATCCAATAAGCACATATATAAAGCTTAAATCCATGTTTTAAAAACATTAAGGTTTTTATTATTTATTTTTTAAGGTAATATATCCACCAGTCCACAAACAAAACTATCAAGAAATTTGACTTGTTAGCTAAATGTTTAAAGTTGTAGACTGAACAAATACTTTCTGCCTCAAACTTTGTCTATTCTGCAATCTTGCCGTTGCAGAACAATGTTGAAAATTAAATTCATCTAGCTTGCAATTTAGAAAGTGACTGTTAAAGATATTAAGCAATATTTTTCAAATATAAAGCAAATATATTGCTTATAGTTGTTGCCCAATTTAGAATTTCATCATAACTGTAGGAAAAAAAACGAATTAGACTAATTAGGTTCTTATATACCGGTACTTGTATCCAATCAAAAACCCTAGATTGAAATCCTAACGCCAGTTATGGTAAAGGTGACATATATTTAAGACTGTTACATTTGTAGGCTGTTTTTCCTGTCAAATAATATAATTTTACCATCTTTTTAAATTTCCCTTCTTGGATCCCTTAACAACTCGGATATTGAGATGATCAGATAATTGAGCTAGCAGTAGGTATGTTCTATAATTTAGTTCCTGAATTCTAATTAAAATTCAAATGATACAAAGGACAGATGGCCGACCTACCAAATCAGTGTTTTTTTTTTTTTTTTTTTTTTGAAAGAATCAGTTACAGTAAAACTTTTTTCTTTCCGAGAAAATACACACAAAAGGATACTGATACTTATAATTAGTCTGTTAGTGTATCTTATCAAAAGTCATAAAAAGTATTCAAGTTTTAAAAATTCCATTTTAAAGCTAAAATGTCTTGCACAGAATGCACTTCTAAAAGGACAACAGATGCGTTGTTGACTTTATAAACAGAATTTTTCGTTCTCTGGTCATTTTCATGTCGTTTATTTATTATTACCGAACACTTATTAACTAAGAGTGTTTACTAAAAAGCCTGATACAACCTTATGAAATTAAACAGTATTTAAGCCTACAGGATAATGACATTTGATTGTGTATTGCTGTTTTTAAAGCATAATCATTTTAATAGGAATGCACTGTAAATAATAATAGGCTACAATCAAAGCTTACATGAAAACAATCCAGTTTCATTCAAAGTAAACCTGTATTTTATTACAGATTTTATTACGTCTTCAAATTCCCCTTCTTTCATTTATAGACTGTTTACTTTGATATGATTTGATATAATATGTAATTTGACAATGTTTATTGTTAAATTAGGTCATTCTTCTGGTATATTGAGTCCAATAGGAAGGGCAATTTAAAGCATATTGTTAAGTACAATATTGTAGCCTGATCTAAAGGGAAATATGATTCCATACACACATTTATGGCTTTTGCCTCGTTAGCTTGAACATTTTTTCCAGTTAACGTAGCATGCTATTTTTATATCAGATTGTACTTTGAGGTTTATAGCCATATCGTTGTCTGAGGAAGCTCAGCTTGGCAGCCAGTCAGCCACTTAATGTAACAACCAGGCATCAACCACAATGTAAATACTTCTGCTTTAATCTTACCTCATGGTCAAAGACAGTAAACAGGAATGGTGGCGATGAGTAGGAGTTTGAAAATACGAACAATAGCGTAACACTGGTTTCCAAACCCAACTGCTAATTGGAATTTTATGTAACAGATGTTCAGAACAGCCAAGAAAGGAGTGGGTAGGGGCACATTTTACCTCGCACAATGCCATCATTTTCTTTCATTATCAGTGTCTATATATATGGGTACCCACTCACTGTCCACTTTATTAGGAACATTTTTGCTTACTTATGCAATTAGTATTTACTTTAACTCGGTGTTTTACAAGCGTGTGCATATGCAAAATTATACAGAGAATCTTTAACTCATAATACTATCTGTGGATATACTGTAGTTCAAGTTTAAGTTCAACGTTTTTGACACATGTACAGTATATTATACGTGGTACAACATACAGTGAAATTTGTATTTAGTGCAATAAATGCTTTCATTTTATAATGAAGATTGTATAACATTGTATAACTGTTATCATGTGCACAGCCCTGTAATAATACTGTAGTATTATTAATATTATTCATTTGCTTTTTTTTTTTTTTTAAAGCTTTTTGAACAAAAATGACTATTGAACAATATTGCCTGTTCTTGTGCAAACGGCAAATGAAGCAATTTATTTGTAATATAAGTATGGTTAATAAGTTATAATACAGTCACTCAAATAACCACTCTTTACAAACGTGGTAAGCAGAAAGGCATCATAATCCCACTGCACGATTTTATCCCCGTTTTTCAGTCGCCGACAGGTTTTGTGTAATCCCAGATAAATGTGAGGCAAATCATTGAGCAATCGAGCAGTGTGAATTAACAACGTAATATTTCCCATGCTAAATATCTGAATCTGTCAGCGCTTCAAAATCATGCAATGTGAAATGAGTTCTGCCAGAACGGTCTTCCGATCATCGGTCCAACACCTTAACCACTGATTGTACATTATAGGGTTATATTATTTAGATCGGCATCGTACAGTTGAAATATGTGCTACGTAAACTAAAATAGATCCGAACTAAAACACAAATTGAAATGAGCACAGTATGCAGCCGTGTTCAGGAGGCAGTTATACACTTTTATTTTTTTTGCCTTAAAAATACATTCGAACAAGTAAAAATGACAAAAACGTTGGATCCTAAGGTGCCTCTAGCTAAATAGTTTGCCACTGTTTATATATTACACCTGTCATTATTTCTAATTTATTATACAGCTTGCCTGATGTTTTTATTCATTACAAAGCTATTGTGTGCATGTCACATGCGTGATTGACAGAATTGAAAGAGTCATATATGGACCTCTGTGCCTACTGAGAGAGATACGCTAATGTGCTAAACTGTGTGCCCGCCAGCCTTATTCAACCCATCCTACTCAGGTCTGTCGCTTTAGGACACATTTAGAAAGAAGCCATTTCTTGACTAAAATGGCATCAGAAGGCATCAAGCTGTTGACTCACAAATGCAGATAAAATTCCTGGTCTTCTGCGGCTTTAAGCTTCAGTTCAATGCAAACATCTGAAGGGATTTATTTTATAAGACAATCCTTTAAGCCGTATTTGTTTACAGGAGGTAATTATACAGCATGTATAGCATTTGGGCAGGCCTTAATTAAGAGTCTATTTTCAGGATGGAGAACAAATTTCCAAGCACATGAAGGTTAATATTATATGAGTATTTTTCCAAGACAGTTCTGGAATTGCATAGTTAATGAGAGTGGTTAAATATTGATGGGTTTAAATGGACATCACTGCAGAGGACATCAGCGTCTATCAACCAATGGCACTGTAAGGTAATGCATTTACAAATCGGTTCCAAATCGAAATGAACTGGCACGGTTTGGACACTGGTTATTTTTTGAAGGACTAATGGATAATGCCGTATGGCCGGGACGGAGTTCTGGCAATCTTGCTTCTTTAACATGCTGTAATACAGAGGTCTCCAACCTTTTAGAAACCGAGAGCTACTTCTTGGGTAGCGATTAATGCGAAGAGCTACCAGTTTGTTATTCACTTCTGAAATAACAAATTTACTCAATTTACCTTTAATGGTGTTATTATTTATAATTAATGTTATTGATATATGTGAAGACACTGATCATGTTATTGATTTCTCACAATAATTATCAGCAATGATCGAACAAGGTATGAAACAGATTAATAGTAATATGCAACACTTTATTTATATAAATCTTTAAGTAATTATATTTTCAAATTTACATTAATGCAAGCCTGATTTAAAAAAGAATAGCAACGCAACATATAGCTGCAGCTCACTGGTAAGTGATGCTATGGCTTTTAAAACAGGCCCGTGGGTGACTCGTGGTCCTTGCGGGCGGCCTGGTGCTCGCGGACATCATGTTGGTGACCCCTGATGTAATATCTTTTACTTCTACTTTAGTAGATTCCATCAAAACAATGAGGAATTTTTTTAGCTCCATAATTACATTGCCTAGGCTTTTAGCCCGCAGACATATCGTTAGGTTTAGAGATCCGTAGCCGTATATAAAGTCACTTATGCTTTGATTGAGTTTATTGGGCAGGTTCCATTGTGCAATAGACAAAAGCCGTATTCACACTTACAACAGTGTAAATACCAGCTGTCAAATTAAACACGGTGCGCACACACACACACACACATACCTTCACCGACAATGTTGAAGAATGATCAGCCAAATGAAGAGCAATGATGAGGTTTGCGTTTTAATGACTGATATTTAACTCAGGAAATTAGACTAGAGAAACTGCTGTGGCTGATGATGATTGCAGCTAATTGGCACATTTGCATTCAAAGCATCAAACATGAGATGCTGAAAGTGGGTCAACATATTACCTAGCCAAGTTGGGGTATGTCCATTTAAATAGTTACAATACCGCAAAGTCTTTCAGTGTCGGTTTGAGGACATTGTCCCTTTTGTGAATGTGCAGTAGTCTACTCTATGGCAGAATAAACCGGGAAAATTAGGATTGGCTAATCGTAAGTGCTGTTAGCATAAACTAACATAGGGTGATGGTGGCCCAGCGGTATAAGGCCCTGGCTCGGTGATCAGAGGGTCGGGGGTACAAGCCTCGCACCAGGCAAGCTACCATCATTGGGTCCTTGAGCAAGACCCTTAACCTCACTTGCTCCAGGGGTGCCGTTTGGTCTGGCTGACCCTGCCCTCTGACCCCAGCATATTCTGACAGGTATGCTGGGATATGCGGAAAATAAAAACATTTCACTGCATGTATGTGTATGTGTATGTGGCAATTAGGATCTGAAAAATGTCTAATCATTCAGATCTTCAATTATTATTATATTATAACTCATTTAGATGAGTTGTTTTTACATTGCTGTCTGCTTAAGTATTACAGATTTTCTCAGTCAGTAAACACAAGTTCTTGTAAAAAAAAAATGTGTAAAAAGGTGTCTCTTGAAAACAGCCAGTAACTCGACTGTTCTGACATTGATGGAAAGTTAGTTGCATCACCAAACACCGCCAGCTTGATGGTGGTGGGGTTTGAACCCTGATCTTACATTCAACAACCCAGAGCATTAACCATTTGTGCTACCACGGCATTAAAATGTCCACTATGTACCACCTCTGTCCATAGAAGTGAATCCCAGAAGTTAAAATCCCTATTAAAATGTACTTTTAAATTCTACATAAGGACCGTAGCTTCTTAATATTTTTCACCTTTATTCTAGAACTAGATTCTTCATCACTGAAGCTTTTTGCCTACAAAGTAGATTAGAATATTCCTGACCACTAAATTTTGTCTTTGCATGCATAATCATTTTTTCAAATAGCGATATGACAAGGAAGAGCTTGTTCTATTTTCAGGACATACAATAGCATCAAGAATTATTCAGCAACAGCACGATGTCATGTACTCAGACTTTCCTTTAAAGGAACATTTGAATTCCCTAAAGTCCCATGAGAACTGGTACACACACGTACACACACACACACACACACACACACACACACACACACACACACCTCGGTAGTGCATGCAGTGCCACTTGGGAGCATGCATTTTATACATAATTAATTTAAATACATGTTTTGTCTGGTAGTGCTAGTGATCATAGGGCTGATTCAAGCAAATTATTTACAGGACCACTGTTCAAGTGTGTGTGTGTGTGTGGGGGGGGGGGGATTATTTAAAGAGAACTGCAAAATTGATAACACACTGATAAATAGACTTTAGATTTCTACGCATTCTGCTTAAATTAGCGTTAATCCAGGTTAGGGTAGTGGTGGGTCTGGAGCTGTTCATATTACAGTATTAGAGGTGAATACTAGGAGTGAGTTGGGAGTACATCATGATGGGAATGTCAATGTATTCTATTAAAGTACAACATGAATGCACACAAACACACACACACACATCTAGGAGCTTTTCGAAGCATTCAAAGAAACCAGATAACTCAAAAATGACCCACATTGACACACAGAAAACACGTGAAATGACATACGGACAGTAAGTTAAGATCAGAAATCTAAAATCAGAATGAAACTGGGGTCACTGAAGCATTTGTGCCGACATGGCAAAGATCACAGCAAAGCGACTCTTAATTTACTGGCTAGCATAACTACTAAGACAAACAAAGGAGTCTGAGCTCTGTTAAGATGTTGGCCTACAGATTGGATCACACAGGTTGTGTGTTCAAATCCCACCATTGCTAATCTGCTACCCTGGGCCCATGAGTAAGGCCTTTAACTCTCCAGTGCTCTGTGGCATCCAGTTAGTTGGGATAAGGCCATCTAAAATGCTGTAAATGTAGCTTCTTATAAACGAAGCTTTATGCTTCTTACAAAACCTAAACTTTGTCAACCTGGCATCATTTAGACTGGCATCATTTAGACTGGCATCATTTAATTTGATCATAAAAAAAAACTGATTCAGTTTCCACGTTACTTTATTAAATAATGTTGCTAGTTTAAATAAATGCTGCTATAATTATTTTGTACATTGCCACATGTTGCACAACCGTCGGCGCTATGTTGTATATTGTATGTAACTGTCCCGTAGTGTATTGTATGGTACTGTTTGTTCCGCACTGTCTGTACTTGTTATACTTTGTGTTGTACGCAGCTCTTTTTGTCTTGTCGTGTGTTATGTGACTGTGTGTTGTTTTGTTTTACGTGACTCTGTGTTATATGTAGCATCATGGTCCTGGAGAAACGTTGTTTCATTCCATTGTGTATTGCAACAGCTGTTTATGATGTAACGACAATAAATCTTAACTATTTAGGAAAATAGAAAATATTTACCTAACTTAACATTGATAGACATAGTTTCTATAGGTATATATAAGGACATATATATATATATATATATGTATGTATATGTATATATATATATATGTATAT
>JAOUQX010084320.1:0-11733 GCA_028566295.1 Liobagrus marginatus
CCCTCTCTCTCTCTCTCTCTCTCTCTCTCTCTCTCTCTCTCTCTCTCTCTCTCTCTGAGGACGAAAATCTTTGTTTTGGAGAATTACAGAGAGCCATATTTTGGCGAGTTAACTAAACATAGGAGAACCAAACCAGGTGAACAGGAATGTTCATAAAGACCTTCCTTTTGGTTACGAGGATAGGTTAGAAATGAAAGATGAAGTAATGTATTGTTGCACTCGGGCATTAAACAAATAAAAATGAAAACAGTTGTGTTTACCTCAGAAATTTCATGATACAGCTCTCAAGTCATGGCATGATGATTCTGGCCCTTTAGGTTTTGATAAGACCTATGGGTTTGTAGTGGAGCAGTACTGCCAGACCTGTGCTTGATGTGTTCATGGAAAGACAATGTCAAAAAGAGTTGCACCTTTGTCACATCTGTGCGGTACATGGCTTATGGATTTGGTGTGTATGGATTTTCTATCAATTGAGCCTGACTCCAGTAACATCTGCAATGTTCTTGCCATGGCTGACCATTACACCAGGTATGCGGATGCATTCCCCACAAAGGACCAGAAAGTGTCCACTGAAGCTAAAGTACTGTGGTTCATTCACCATGGACTGCCGAAACACATGCACTTGGATCAAGGGTGAGATTTCAAGAATCACCTCATCTTTGACTTGTTGGATTTCTTGGGGGTAAAAAAATCAAGAACAACTCCGTGTCATCCACAGGGTGATCTGAAGCCAGAATGGTTTAAACATTCATTGCTGGACATTTTGGGAACTTTAGACCCAAAGTGAAAGCAACATTGGAGCAGACATGGGTAGAACATGCAAACTCCACACAGAAAGGCAGTTGTGGCAGGAAATGAACCCATGATCTTCTTGCTGTGAGGCAGGAGTGCTAACCACTCTGCCACAATGCAGATCTCAAACGCATCCATTTGAGCTCATACGGTGCATGGCAACAAGTGACTGAAATCTCAGCTTGGCAATTGCTTTAATTGTTTTCAAATATAATATGACTTTGTTTGTCAAAATATTGAGTGGTTTTTTACATTTCATGTAATTGCTCATTTCAATTGAGGTCTTTGGAGGATACAATTGGGTTGAATTTATTTTGTTTGATAAATGAATAAGTGATTCAGTTTAATGAGGAAGTATGAAAACAGTCAAAAAGGAGTCAAAACAATAAATGCAAATGTTTAATTAGTATTTTCATCTTCTGTGATTTTCTTGTAAACAAAAGCAAGCTTAAAGGTACTTTTATGACATTTCACTGAAAATATGGTTTCCATGGTGTAGTGTGGGCATAGTAAGTAACTAGACAGTCATCTTAAATTAAAGAATCAAATTAATGACTGAAATCTGTGACCAATGGCTAAGTATTACTTGGGTGATAAGTATTCTTTACAACTAAAGTAAAAGAAATCAAGCAAATCAGCAGTTTTCTGAAGTTTTCCCTAGATGTGTGTATTTGGAGCCAGTAAATTGATGATGCAAGAACCCTGTGCTTGTTTCTAAATACTGCTCATCGCTTGTGGAGTTTGTGACTGTTAGATGTAGGCCATTCTACATTCCACAGGAATTCACAACAGTGTACATTATCGGAGGGCACATTCCCCCCAGCGTTAATGCTAGCGGAGCCCCGTCCCATCTCGGATACTCAGACCACATCTCTGTTATGCTAATGCCATCATACAGACCACTCGTTAGGTGCTCAAAACCGGTTCTAAAGCAGGTGAGAACCTGGCCAACAGGAGCCATCTCTGCTCTACATGACTGTTTCGAGTGCACGGACTCGAATATGTTCAGGGAGGCTGCAACCAACGGTGAATCAACTAACTTTGAGGAGTACACAGGATCAGTGACCAGTTACATCAGCAAGTGCACCGATGTTGTTCCTACGTGCTTCAAGACCACCACCATCATCCCTGTGCCAAAGGAGTCTTCGGTGTCCTGCCTCAATGACTATCATCCCATCGCACTCACACCCATCATGATGAAATGCTTCGAGAGGCTCGTCATGAGGCACATTAAGAACCAGCTACCACCTTCACTGGACGCTCTGCAGTTTCCGTATCGTCCAAACCGCTCTACGGATGACGCCATCACGACCCTCCATCTGGCCCTCGCCCACCTGGAAAATAAAGAGTCATATGTATGAATGCTGTTTAAAGACATCAGTTCAGCATTCAGCACAATCATCCCTCAGCACCTGCTCGAGAAGCTGAGCCTGTTGGGCCTGAACACCTCCCTCTGTAACTGGATCCTAGATTTCCTGACTGGGAGACCTCAGGCAGTCCGGATCGGGAACAGCACCTCCATCACCACCACACTGAGCACGGGATCCCCACAAGGCTGCATGCTCAGTCCCTTGCTGTTCACACTGTTGACTCACGACTGCACGGCGACGCATAGCTCAAATAACATCATCAAGTTCGCCGAAGATACGACTGTAGTGGGTCTCATAAGCAAGAACGACAAGTCAGCATACATAGAGGGGGTGAAACAGCTAACTTCCTGGTGTGTAGCCAACAACCTGTCTCGGAATTTAGACAAAACCAAAGAGATGGTTGTTGACTTCAGAAGAGCAAAGAGCGACCACTCTCCCCTGGACATCGAAGGAACCTCCATGGAGATCGTCAAGAGCACCAAGTTCCTCGGTGTTCACCTGGTGGAGAACCTCACCTGGTCACTCAACACCTGCTCCATCAGTAAGAAAGCCCAAAAAAAAAAGTAAGAAAGTAAGAAGCCTCTACTTCCTATGCAGGCTGAGGAAAGCACATCTCCCTCCCCCCATCCTGACCACGTTCTACAGAGGGACCAACGAGAGATCCTGAGCAGCTGCATCACTGTCTGATTTGGGAACTGCACCGTATCGGACCGCAAGACCCTACAGTGGATAGTGAGGACAGCCTAGAATATCATCGGGGTTTCTCTCCCCTCTATCATGAACATTTACACCTCACGCTGCAACCGGAAAGCCCCAGCATTGTGGTCAACTACACACACCCCTCACACACACTCTTCACCCTCCTGCCTTCTGGAAAACGGTACAGAAGCATTCGGGCCGCTACAGTCAGACTGTCCAACAAGCCATCAGCCTTGGGACTCAAAGAACTGAACCACTTTTTCTCACTTAAACTCAGAAATCACTCATGCACAGTCACTTTAACACTGCTTCATAAGTTTACCTATCACAGCCACTTTAAATATTACTGTGTACTTCTAAAAAAAAGTCACTGTAATATTGTTTTCATAATGTCAGCTACTGTTCCACTACTTAATACTGCTACTGTTTACACTAGTCACTTTATTGTGTTAAATAATGCCCCTATTTTAACTTAAATGCTGCTATCATTATTTAGTACATTGCCATATGTTGCACAACCATCGATGCTATGTTCTATGGTCTATGTTCTATGTATCTGTCCCGTAGCATATTGTAGGCACTCTTTGTTTTGCACTGTCTGCACTTTTTGTTGAATGTAGCTCTTTGTTGTCCTGTTGTGTGTTATGTGACTATCTGTTGTTCTGTTTTGTGTGACTGTGTTATATGTAGCATCGTGGTCCTGAAGAAATGTTGTCATTCCACTGTGTAATGCAACAGCTGTATGTGGTGTAACGATAATAAAGCTTCTTGAACTTCAGATCGTATTTATCACAAACACATACATGCAGTGAAATGTTTTTATTTCGCATATCCCAGCATATGAATTTGAACACTGGGGTCAGAGCGCAGGGTCAGCCAGAACGAATGGCGCCCCTGGAGCAAGTGAGGTTAAGGGCCTTGCTCAAGGACCCAATGATGGTAGCTTGTCTGGTGCGAGGCTTGAACCCCCGACCCTCTGATCACTGACCCAAAGCCTTTTACCATTGAGCCGTTACACCCACGGATTTTACTCCACCAGCTGCGCCGCTGGACCGACCGAGGAAAACGGGCCTTTTTCACTTTGTGAAAATTCCTTTGTGTCTAGCTTTGTTCGTGCATGTTCGTGTTTGTGTTTACGGCATGGTGTAACTGAGTTTCCGGAAGGTGTTTCTTGTTTTAATTTAATAAAAGACTATGCTATTGCGTCGCACAAGCTGCATTATTGTTGCGACCCGTACTACCGATCGTTACAGAAACCTAGACCCAATGAGACACAGTGTGGGCAGATTGGAGTTTCGTTCCGAATCCAGCCACCCCTGTTGGATGGAGGCACCCGACTGCCTCGGAGAATTCCCAGTGAGGTTGTGACATCGTCATCGACCTCGAAAAGGGATGCGGCAGCGCACGGAGCAAGAGGACGCTCCTGAGGCCACTCTAGAATCCATTCCATTTTCCAGGTACCACTTCAGAGACCGCTCATATCCCAGAGTCTGCTCCTGAGCCCACTCCAGTCTCCGAGCCCGCTCTAGAGTCCACTCCTTTTCTGGGTACCACTCCAGAGTCCACTCATATCCCAGAGTCCGCTCCTGAGCCCATTCCACTCTCTGAGCCCACTCTAGAGTCCACTCCATTTCCCGGTACCACTCCAGAGTCTGCTCATATCCCAGAGTCTGCTCCTGAGCCCACTCCACTCTCCGAGCCCACTCTAGAGTCCACTCTGTTTTCACTCATATTCCAGAGTCCACTCATAAGTCCGCTCGAGTTGCAAAATCCACGCCGAGATCTGGGGTTGTGCCTGAGCCAGTTCTAGAGTAGGAAACTGAACCATTAGCTGAGAAGGCAAAAAGCCGAAGTGGAGCTTTTTATGGCAGCTGCTTTTCTGCGGATGTCACTACGCCTCCCAGCTCCGCTGCTGATGTCGCTCTGCCTCCTTGCTTTGCTGAGGATGTTGTGTTTGTTTTCATGGCACAGTGTAATTGAGTTTTCGGAAGGTGTTTATTGTTTTTATTTAATAACAGACTATGTTCACTGCTATTGCATTGCCCCAACTGCATTATTGTGGTGACACCGCTACTGATCATTACAGAGAGAGGGCTACACTGACAATGACCAACCTTACAGCTTTTAATACTGTATGTCATTTAAATATATTATTTTTATTTATAATAAAATTAAATCCCTTTTTCTTTATTTATTATTTTCTGCATATATTTTAAATACAGTTGTCATGGACATGGAGACGCTCACTGTTTGTACGCACACCCACAGACATAATCACATGCACCTGCACCGACTTATGTTAATAACAGCATGGGAGATATAAGCTGGCATTTCCAATTCTCCCGTGTCAATCTTTGTTGGATAGTTAAGCACAACTGCACGTGCCTCGTTCTTAGTGTGTTTTCTGTTTATTTTACCACATTTAATAAAGAAACAAGGAAAATATACTCCGCTGAGTATGTGTCTGTCACTCCTACCGAGGCTGACCCACACCAAGCCCAGCGAAACAGAAAGATTGACCACCAAAGATACAGTGGTGGACGTTCGAAGAACCAGCAGAACCGTTTTGGCTGTTCCGATGGAACGCTTTGCCCGATTGCAGCCAGCCCATTGATGCTGCAGAGTCTTGCTGGCTGCTGGATTGCCCCGCGAGCATGCGTACACCAAAGCGCGCTCGCGCCGGGGCGAAAAAGAAAAAGAAGGAAAAAAGGCAAGTGGAGAGATCGGAAGCATGTGCGCCAACTCCGCACTGGGAACCACCATCGCTTTACATCAGCGAGCTCCTGGAGCTGTCGCCACTCTCCGGTCTACCTGAGGAGGATCTCGGCAAGTTTTTTTGGTTTGGTCTGAGTGAACCTGACTGAATCAAACTAGCGCTATGGAGGTATGACCACACACACCACTCTAATCTCCATTCTGAGATCTTCCAGGACATGGATGGTGGTTCTAAAGAGGCTCCGTCACCTGCTTCGCCCACCTCGTAGACTCTGTTACAGGTTCCAGTCCCACCAGAGCCTCTACCACCTGCTCCAGCTACCCCAGTGACCCTACCACCATCTCTGGATGGTCCTCTCCATCTCTCCACATGCCCGCATCCTGCTCTAGAGCACTTGCCAGAGGACTCAGATGTCTGTTTCGGCCTCGAATGTCCTCCCAAGCCTCCGATCGGCCTTGCACTCCCTCCTGAGCCCCTTATCAGCCCAGAACTCGTGCTTACGCCCAGTATCGGCCCCGAGCCTACTCACGAGCCACAAGTCTGACCCGTAGACACCCAAGAATCCTGTGTTGGCCCAGAACTCCCTTCTGAGCCCTGTATCGGCCCCAAACTTGTGCTCTTCCCCAGTATTGGCCTTGAACTCACGCTACTTCCTGGTATCGGCCTCGAACTCGCCCAAGAGCCGAGTATAGGCCCCCAAGTGACTTTTTATTCCGGTATCTGCCCCAAGGCTGTGCCCATGCCCAGTCCCGGCCCCAAGCCCAATATCAGTAGATGGAGAATTTTTTAACATTTATTTGTCTTTATTTTGTTGGATTATTGTGTTTATTATCTATGCATTCCTTAATTTCAAGTACAACGTTTATTTGTCACATGCACAATCATACATAGTACGACATGCAGTGAAATGCTTATTTTTATTATCTATAATCATATATTTTTTCCGTCATATGAGTTGGTGCAAAATGCATTCTGGGATGACCTGGCTGACCCAAGTCCGCACAAGACACCTCTTGAAGCATCCTTGATAAAAGGGGCAGCTCAATTACACATCTGGGGATTTGAACTGTACTTGGCTAGATGTAAACTTGGAAATGGAACAGTACTTGGGCACTGACTGATGTCATTTCACAAGTCCACAAGAGCACAATTTTATGCACAAATTGAGCTCATTTAAAATTTGATGCCTGCTACAAGACGGGGGCATGTTTACCACGGTGTAGCATCTCCTCTTCTTTTCAAACCAATCTTAAGACATCTGAGCATCAAGGTTATGAGCTCTGGATTATTGGTGTTGGAACTTAGTCCCATTCTTGCCTGATGTAAGTTTTTGCTGCTTGTCGTCTTTGACATGATGCACCAAATGTTCTCTACAGGTGAAAACTCTGGACTGCAGGCAGCCAATTCAGCACCCAGACTCTTCTACAACAAAGCCATGCTGTTGTAATAGCTGCAGTATGTGGTTTTGCATTGTCCTGCTGAAATACACAAGGCCTTCTCTGAAATAGAGGTCGTCTGGAGGGGAGCACATGTTGCTTTAAAACCTTTATATACCTTTCAGCATTAATAGTGCTTTCCAAAACATGCTAGCTGCCCATACCTTATGCATTTATGTACCCATCAGAGATGCTGGCTTTTGAACTGAACGCTAATAACCTACTGGAAGGTCTCCCTCCTCTTTACTCTCCCTCCTCTTTAGGACAAGTGGTCCGTGATTTCCAACAAGAATGTCAAATTTAGATTCACCTGACCATAAAACACTGCTTTTTTTAGCTGCTATTTTAGGCACAGTTGTGTGGTGATCGTGAGATTGTCCAATACAATCTCAAAATCCAATGGACTCAGAGGTGATATAAATGAGAACACACGTGTCTTATTTTTTGCATGCACAAATTCTGCTATATTTATTCAAAATTATTATAGAATAATACAAAAGATAACATTTGTATACACAATGTCTCTAATTGTACAAATTGCTGCACATTCATTCTGAATTTTGCAGATTCAAATTTTATGTAAAGCATTTATTTGTGGATAGTAGTATACATTTGCAACATATATCAAGTTCACAGATAAATGTGCATGCATTAGTTAATGATTTTGAGACAATTTTCATCCATCATTCTCCTATTTATGCACCAGTTGGTGGTGCTGTGATGGCACTGTGCATGGTCATGTCTGTGATGACATCAATACACTAAATCGTTTCGAAGATACAGCATCAAATCCATTCTCCCCAGGAAATTCATAGACACGCTATACAAGAACAGATTTGGTCATGACTGTTTCTAGATGATAGATACCTTTAACAGTCCTTTGGTGAGACTCGCCAAAAGGGTGGAGCTTCACGTAGGAACTGGATCCAAATGCAGAGTAGTGGAAGAAGTAGCCAGAAGCTAACGCTAGCTCAGCCAGCTAGTGAGCAGGCATTCAAAACGCGCTGAATTGACAAACGCTCGAAACACTTGTATAAGAAAAATGAACAGTAGATAACAAACAGGACAAAACTGGAGACAGGACCATGAAACACTGAGGGTCGCTTGGTATGTTGGCAAAACAATACATCGCAAAGGAGTCCGTGTCAGTCCATGTTTTATATACCCAGTAACCCGGAAGTGAAAACATCACGGGGAATGACGTGGCCGGAAGTGATGTGGATCATACCGGAAGTAAGTTAGTGTTCAGGTGAACATTCCTGCGATGTTACAGTATCCCCCCCTCAGGGACACCTCCGGGTGTTCTCCTTCTTGGGCATCCATGGGGCCTGGGTGCCGGGCGGTCATCTCTAGGATGTCTTGTCTTGGGACCCATGACCTTTCCTCTTCGCCGTACCCCTCCCAATGCACTAGGTCCTGTATCTGGCCGCCTCTTCTTCGGGAGTCTAGGACCTCCCGGACCAGGTAGGTGGGGGCTCCCTCAATCTCCAGTGGTGGGGGAGGTACCTGACTGGTTGACTCTTGCACTGTTGTGCCATATGCGGGTTTCAGGAGTGATACGTGGAAGGAGGGGCAATGCGGTAACTTGCCGGTAGTTATAGGCGGTATGTTATGGGGTTTATCCGGTGCACGGCTTAGAACGGGCCCACGAACCTGGGGCTTAGTTTCTTGCATGGCAGTTTGAGGCGTTGGTCCTTTGTGGAGAGCCAGACTCGCTGGCCAGGTTGGTAGTTCGGGTGGGGTCAGCGGTGCCTTGCGGCCTGTAGCTTCTGACGGCGGACTGCTCGTTGGATTTGGACGTGTGTACTTTCCCAGACCTGTTCACTGCACTTTATCCAGTCGTCCACAGTCGGCACTTCGGCTGGTTCCCCCGACCATGGGAACAGGGGGGGTTGGTATCGCAGGATACACTGGAATGGGGTCAGCCCTGTGGAAGAGTGCGTGAGGGAGTTCTGGGCATATTTGGCCCACAGCAGGAATGTGCTCCACTGATCTTGGTTGCCGGAGCAGTATGAGCGCAGGTACCTCCCCAGCTCCTGGTTTAGACGTTCTACTTGGCCATTGGCTTGTGGATGGTAGCCGGAAGTGAGGCTGACGTTGATGTTGAGATTTTTACAGAACGCCTTCCAGACCCGGGACGTGAACTGTGTGCCCCTGTCGGACACGATGTCCTTGGGGATTCCATAGGTTCGGAATATGTGATTGAACAGTGCCTGGGTGGTCTCCAGGGCCGTGGGCAGGCCCTTCAGAGGGATAAGGTGACAGGCTTTGGAAAATCAGTCGACGGCTACCATAATAGTGGTGTTTCCTTGAGAATTTGGTAGATCCGTGACAAAATCGACGGCGATGTATTCTGTAACAACCTTTGGAGAGACTCACCAAAAGGGCGGAGCTTCACGTATGAACTGGATCCAAATGGAAAGTAGTGGAGAAGTAGCCAGAAGCTAACGCTAGCCCAGCCAGCTAGTGAGCAGGGGTTCAAAACGCGTTAAAGTGACAAACGTTCGAAACACTTGTACAAACAAAAACGAACGGTAGATAACAAACAGGACGAAACTGGAGACAGGAACATGAAACACTGAGGGTCGCTTGGTATGTTGGCAAAACAATACATCGCAAAGGAGTCCGTGTCAGTCCGTGTTTTATATACCCAGTAACCCGGAAGTGAAAACATCGCGGAAAAATGACGTAGCTGGAAGTGACGCGGATCATACCGGAAGTAAGTTAGTATTCGGGTGAACGTTCCCACAATGTTACAATTCCAAATTTTGTGCAAATCAAACACACAAGGAAGAGTATAACAAAATAATTCAAAATGGCCAACAGTAAGTTGCACCGACTAGGACAAATTTGGTATCGTAAGACTTGGCATGAGCCAAAGTATTGAATGAAAGAAGTAATTAATAGTTAATGAATCTAATGAAAGAAGCTTGACAATGTTATTTTAATCACATTTTACAATATTTTTTGTAAATATTGTTATCTAGGAGGCACTGATTTTAAACTTAGCAGTTCACTTGCAAATCGTTAAATTTCATAACAATACGCAATTGTGTTTCTAGAATACTGCATTTTGTCAAAAATGAAAATGGGCGACACCCAAAATGGCCAACCATGCAATTCCAGATATCATTTGACTTGGCTAGCCTCATGTAATCTAAAGTGACCACTCTTGTAATTATTGTCCAATTAATTATTGTTATCTTTGGACCAGTAGGTGGCACTGTTACAAAACCAGAGAACCCATCTGTTCATGCCTGTGATGACACATACCAAGTTTGGTGTCAAACGAAATTGATTTTGTGAATTTTGTTTCAGATTTTTACGAGTCAAAAGTTTGGACAGTTTTCTGTGGTAACATTTGAGACTGTCCTCTATCCGTGTGCCTAATTTCACAACTTTCACAACAAGCCGTTCTATGGGCTGTCATAGACTCAAGAGCAGAGGCGGGAGAATAATAATATGGAAGATTGGCTACCAAGAACAAGAGGGGTCTTCGCCCCTTCATGGCGAACACCAGACTGCTTGTGTTCGTTATATAAAACTTAATTGGTTTGCCTTATTTTTGCACTTGTACCACAATTGTGAAATTAGGGGTTATGTGGCTCTTTAAAATGTTGAGTACCTTTATAGTGTAGATAAGTAAATTAATGTAAAATTCAGAAATTCTAAGAAGACGTAAAAGTAAAACAACTGAAAAATTTGTACATCACAATTTTTACACTTACACTTCTGATAAAGTAAATTAATCTAAGAATCATGAAACAATCTCAAATAGTCTTCAGGTGATTGTGTTTGTATGTGTGGCTATATAGCACAATCCTTTTGTCTGTGGTTTATTGTACTTCAGAGCAACACATGTACTTCAGAGCAACAATCCATATTGTGTCACTCCATCCAACCCCCCAACCCATTTGAGCTTGCCAGAATTAGTGTAGTTTAAAAACACAATAGCACACACATGCACACCAACACACACACACACACACACACACATCTGGACCAATGAACTGCAGGCTGTTGGGATATCCGGGTGCTGTTGGTAATTCAGAGAGAGAGAAAGAGATGCATATGTTTGTCATTTTCGTGGTGGTGAGTCAACTTCACAGTAAATGCTGACTTTGTGCAAGTATGTGTTCTGTAATCTCTTGACTCCACTTCATACACTTTAACTGAAATGTTAAAAAGTACAAAACATACACACACAGCTTGTGAAAAGTTTGATATGTTTCACAATTTCTCTTTCAAATGTTCTTTTTTTGTGTGAAAATGTTACCTTTTAGTGTCAGATGTCTATCTTTTCCTTCTCTTTCTTGCATCCCCCACTTCTCTGTCTGCTTTCTGGATTTGTAGAGGGGTGGACATGGAGCTTTGATGACATCACCTCTCTGTTTCGGCTGACATCTGGAACTGTTCAATACATGGTGCAGAAAGAGAGAGAAAAGAGAGAGAGGAAGAAAGTTAGACAGTGTTTTATACGAAGAAAGTGCTGGAAATACTTACTTTAGAGTTACATCTTAATTTTCAAATGCTTGATATTATTTGTTTAAAATATGCTTAATTAACTCAACTGGCGATAGCATTTAAATAAACACAGTCTGAAGCAGAAACATATAAAATGTTTTCTGCAATGAGACTGCTTAAGAAATGCATTAATATTAAACTGTTCCAGATCATTGAATACAATTTGGGGGGGGGGGGGGTACAGAGTATAGTTGAC
>JAOUQX010084349.1:0-11729 GCA_028566295.1 Liobagrus marginatus
GCGAGTATAGCAGAAAACCCAAGTTTGCGAATGAAAAATGGGGGGGTCGACTTATACACCGGCATATACGGTACTTACACTTTAATGCGAATGATGTTATATATGGTTTTAATGGGAAAGCACATTAAGGTACAAGCTGTGCATTGGCATTGGAATTAAACATCATACTCATAAAAGCTGAAGTGCTACGTTTCATACACTTTGCTGATTACATAGGAAATTGTGCAGGATGTAAAATGGCATGTCATCAACACTACTAAACTCACACAATATTCTCACAATTAATACCATCACAATTAAGTGGTCAGGGATTTAACTGTATTTAAATTTCCAGTTTTGAGTAGAAGCAATATTAGTTTGAGATCGGTAAATACGCAAGTAATATCCCGTCTCTTGAACTAACACTGGAACATAAAACAACAATGATGTTGTAGAGGTCTGGGAGGAAGTTCATATTATGTAGCAACAGTGGTGAGTAAGTTCATTCTTCCAATGCAGCTGTGCTTTTATACTTACTTTCACAATACCAAGACCTGATTTAATTGGCTTTGTATGTTTGTGTGTTTGCAGGTGTGCAAGTGTGAGCTTGTACAGTGTTTAAAAGTCAAGGTTATAGGCATATCGCTTGAGTCTGGTAAAGATTTTATGAACATAGGGAAAATAGCGAAGAAATGAGAGAGCGTTTAAGAAGCATTGATGAAAGAGAGAGCTAAACCGTGAGGAATGGCAACAAATATTAGGAACTAAAGACTTTATTTCTGACAAGCGTTACATACGGTAGCTCAGTGGTTTAAGGTGTTGCACTACTGATCCAAAGACCTGGGTTTGGTTCCCAGCACCGCCAAGCTACCACTGCTGGGCCCTTGAGCAAGGCCCTTAACCCTCAACTGGTCAGTTGTAAGTTGCTCTGGATAAGAGTGTCTCCCAAATGCTGTAAATGTAATACATAGTCCTTATATCCAGTGCACGAGAGCTTTTTTTTGCAGAACAAAAAAACACTTTGCTTTTTAAACATCAGGGGGCCAGACAGTGCTTCCTATTCTCAGCATGTCTCAATTCCCCTGTTACCTATTTTAACTGGCCACACACCAAGTGAAATTCTTCACTTTAACAATATTTCATTATCTTTAAAACGTAGTGAGGGCTGAACAAGCTCTATTAAAGAGGTTACATAGGAGAGTGGAAAAAAGATACTTTGAGGTAATCTGAACAAAGTGAGGTAATGTGAAAGTAATTCAAAGGCGTTTCAGGTTTTGTGCTGATAGAGAAGATCACAGAAGATTAGAGTGTCGCTTGATTCGATGTAAAAAATTCTGTAATTTGAGTAACTACACTCATTCTAAATACTATTACTGAATGCCTTGGATGTGTTGTGTTTCCTGCAGGAATGGATTTTGAACTACAGCTGCATCCTTTCAAAGACACACACCTGCAGCATGTTGGAGGCTCCCTCATCCTCATCTGCAGGTACTGTATTCTCGTCACCAACACACATCTACAACACCAGCTTCTGCTGCTACCACCACTACTATCTTTGTTTTAGTTACAGCATATGAACATTTTATTAATGCTACAAAAATGATAGGAAATTCTTGAGATGTTGTTATATCTGCGACTATGAGTTTGATTCAAACCTTTTGTGTTCTGTGCTGCTTCAGGGGACCATTTCAAAAAATAAGTACAGAGGGTGTAAGACAATAAACATTTTTCAAATTCTGCTTACTCTTCATTCATGCAATCATTGTTTCGCGCTTATCCTGTTCAGGGTCGCGGGGGTGCGGGGACCTATCCCAGCTAACTTACGGCATGAGGCGCGGTACACCCTGGACAATCGCCAGTTTATCGCACACTTAGACACTTAACACAGACAACCATTCACACACACATTCACTCCCATGGACAATTTAGAGTAGCCAATTCACCTATGCCCAATCACATGTGTTTGGAGGCGGGAGGAAACCGGAGTAACCGGGGCAAACTCCACATAGGAAGACCCTTGGCGGGAATCGAACTCATGACCTTCTTGCTGTGAGGGAGGGGTGCTAACCACTCTTCCACTTTGCTGCCCTCTGCCTATTTTTAATACTGGTTATTTAGTGTGGTTAAGGCAGTTAAGGTGTGAAAATGTTGACCAGAAAGATCCAGGTTCAAGCCCCACCACCACCAAGCTGCCACTATCGGGCCCTTAAACAAGGCCATGGGCGCCGCATTATGGATGATCCTGCACTCTGACCCCAGCTACCTAAGTTG
The DNA here is from genome assembly GCA_028566295.1 of Liobagrus marginatus. NCBI lineage: Eukaryota > Metazoa > Chordata > Actinopteri > Siluriformes > Amblycipitidae > Liobagrus > Liobagrus marginatus. The sequence goes on from JAOUQX010084349.1 coordinate 2,251, forward strand.
GGATATTAGATGGGACAAATGTCACTGTGCTGTAATGTACATGTGACAAAATAAAGACCTACTGGTCTACGCTTCTTCTACTCTTAAATCCCATCCTACTTTACCCCTGGCAGGTAATTATAAACAATAAGAATGATTGATACAGGAAGTAGTGCGAAATAAAATGTGCATACTTATTAAATATTTATGGAGACTAGCAAAATGTTGCAGTCATGTCAGGAATGCAAATTCCTCTGGGGTGGTAAACACGGAGTGCTTCCCTGCAAGGTCATGTGCTCTTAAAATCACTGATCTATTCAATTTATCTGCGTGTTAAAAAGGGCTAAATGTGTTGATTTGTTGACCTCTCTGTCTAGAGGCAACTCCATTGGCATGTCAGACATTTTATGCTTGATGCTCTTTTGGGATCTGTTTAATGTGATCTTGTTGGAAAAATGCGTTGCTAGAGTTCCCAGAGAAGTCTGGTTCCCATGTGAAAGTTAGACACAATAAATATATCAAAAGTTTTGTGAATTATATAAATATGATCATATAACGTGTCATTAAGTAAGGTATAATGTACATCCAACTGGTTATCACAGAATAAACTCAGAGTGATTAGGTCTTGCATCCACTTATTACACGGCTACCTGTCTCAAGTAAATTAGACACGAAATATTGACGAGTTGAAATATTTTGTTAGCTCTTATGCAAAGCTTCCGCGAAGAAAATGGAGTGACACGTTAAGCATATCCGGTCAAAATAACTCGTAGTACCCGGATGAGCGGTGTATTATTCATATTGGCGGTTGTTATCTGGGAATAACCGCGATTGACCAATCAGAATCAAGTACTCCAAAGAGCTGGTAATAGATATAAATAAGCAGAACTTATGATTATCTTGTTTACAGACTAGGAATGTTTTTCAGTAAGATTCCATAATACAAACACAATTAAATATCCTCTTAAGACTATTTCACATTTGTGTATTCTAGTATTCTACAACGGTGAATTGGGCCAATTATGTGTTATCTGTGGCTGTAGCTTGATGTTATTCTTTATAGTTATTACTAATCTTTGGTTTAGGGCGTCTACCCAAGTGCAGTGGCAGCTTGCCAGTAGGAATCTGAACTCTGAAGGGGTTCAGATTGAACCGTGTGAGCAAACTGTACACTGTAGCAAGCTGGTGATACACAATCTAAAGTACACAGACACAGGATACTACACTTGCAGTCACAACAATTCCAGAGAACATAAGAGTTCCACATATGTCTTCGTCAAAGGTAAGTTTTATGTCAATTATATGGCTTGTTTGTTTACTTTTTCCTAAAAATACACATCAGGTTAAATAATTTATAAACCAGATTATCATCATTTGTGGGGTTGTTGTCTGTGATGATTGATATTAATATATTCAGTCAATTTTAACAAAATCGTTTTCTTTCATGAGTTGTCAATTAACCAAAAAAACAAGTTTTGGTTTAAACATTTTTTCAAATATTTAATCAAAAAGGCACATCTTTAGTCCTAAATGATCCATCAATAGCAGCTTTTACAGTGCTAGAGAAGTCAAGCACAATATACATTTTTATGTATTCACAAAATGTCTGTTGATCCTGATTTTGAAGAACTCCATGGCTCCGTGTCTTCGTTGTGCCCTACTTTTAGATTTAAAATAAATCCATAAAACAGCAAAACAGGCCTTAAGGTGTTAAGGGTGATGGTGGCTCAGTGGGTAAGGCTCTGAGTCAGTGATCAGAGGATCGGTGGTTCGAGCCCGCCCCAGACAAGCTGCCATCATTGGGTCCTTGAGCCAGACCCTTAACCTCACTTGCTCCAGGGGCGCCGTTCGTTCTGCCTGACCCTGCGCTCTGACCCCAGTGTTCAAATTTGTATGCTGGGATATGCGGAATCAAAGAATTTCACTGTATGATGTGCATGTGACCACTTAACTTTACTTTAACATATTTATTACACACTGACATTCCATTTATTATATTAAATACTCAAGCAGAACTGTTCAAGAGCAGAGAGACAAATATTTAGGAACAGGAAGGGATTTGTACAGGGCTGGATAACTTTTAGGACACGGAAGCGGAGTGTGATTGTGCTGGAAGCTCTAGTCATTGACTATTTCCTGCTTTGGCTTCTGTTTTTCCAGTGTCTTATTAAGTCTCACAGTAGCAGCATGTGCCAGACATTTTTAGAAGATGCCTCATATAATTATGTCATAAGCATAGATACATTTAGTACTCACAAACTTTATAATCTTCATATGTCTTTTTTATGCACAGATCATCATCACCCATTTCTTGAGACTGCCAATGAAAAAATACTTTTTGCATACATGCATGAACAAATTCTGGAGATCCCTTGTAGGACAACATGCCCTAGTCAAAATGTTACTTTGGAAACCGTGAGTATTTTTTCAGCTTCCTATTTAAGAAGACATCTGTTAGGACCTGTTTTGTCATAGTGTATGTAAAGAGATGTATTTTATGCCATCATGCAACTAGTATAAGATGGTACCGAGTGTGAATACTAGCAATATGTGGTTGCACATAAATACTCTTTCCAGATTGTTGTTCCTGACTGCACACAGTTGACATGTAAACATTGAAACAGTCTAATATAATTATTTTATTACTACAAGGTTTTGAAGGAAGGATGGGACTATAAGCATTTTTCAGGTTCACACTCTTTAAACATTTTATAAAGCATATGAATGTGTACAGATACACTGGCAGAGGTGCACAGAAGTTTCAGACAGGTTCTGAAGACAGCCAGTTTACTTCTTTTAAGAAACGGATGGTGGTTGTAGACTTATTTTCATTCAAGACAGAGGACAATAACTTAAAAAAAAAAAAAAAACAGCATTTTAATACGTATAATCATATTTGTAGGAAAAACTTGACAAAATGTGTCACAGTGGTTAATAAACTCAAATCATGATGCATTTTCCGGTGTGTGTATATCACCTATGTGCTGCCATGGACAAATATTCTCTGTCAGAAGTTACAGATTACTATGTGACCTTCCTGCTGTTGGAACATCTGTGGCATTCATCCTACCCATTTCCTTCCTTCCCCCTTTTCCTATCATCATGAAGGAACAAAAGAAAAGTAATACACAAAAGATCTAAAATGATAGTTGAGAATTTTTGTTATGTTCCACCTGAAAGAAGGACTTTAATTGTTTTTATGTAATTTGCCCTCATCATTTACTTATATGTATCAGTTACTGAGTTTAACGTTTTTTTTTTCTCATCAAATTTGTGGATGATCTCAAGACTGACCTTTGTTTTTTAGATTCCACCCATGCAGGACTCTGATAAAGCACACGTGTCATGGGATCCAAAAGTGGGCTTTAGGGTTCCACTAGATCAGTTTAGAAGCTACTTCTTCCTCAAATGTGTCACCAGTGTGTATGACAAACTTCATTTCACAGCAGAGGAAGTCACAGCAAGCTTCATTTTATTGACTCGTAGTGAGTGCGTTTTTTGTCAAATATAAAGTGGTCAAATAACAGCAGTTATTTAGCCAGCATCTGTGCTTGTAATGTTTTCTGTATAACACTATACATTTGTGTGACGTCCAAAACTGTTTTCTGTACAGGCAGTGTTCTGAGCAATGTACAGATCGCTCCGGAGAAACCAAGAATCCTGGTTGGAGACACCCTCACCCTCACCTGTTCAGGAAACACCACATTTAATATGAGGATTAATTTCGATTGGCACTTCCAAAACAGATCTGTAAGTTTTTATAACAAAGTAGAAGCAATTATTGATACATCATGCGCCTAGGTCCTTCAGATCTGCCAATAAAGATCTTTTACAAGTTCCACAATCATGTTTTAAAGTGAAAAGTGACAGAGCCTTTGTAGTTGCTGCTCATATGAAAATGGATATGAAATCAGTTGCTGGATGACATTAAGAGTGCTATAGAATAGAATAGAAGATAACCTTCTATTATTGTTTTTAAATCTAGACACATCTTTACTATCTATTGAATTTTTTGTCAATTTTATTTATTTGTTTGTCTTTTTTGTTTTTTTACCAGCACCTTAGTCAATGAATTTAAATGTTCTCTATAAATAAAATTTACTTATTTATTCTTTTTGTGTATATGAGCATTGCCATGGTGCACAGGGTTGTGTGCATTAGTTCCAGCAAAAGGAACTGAAAGACTCATAAATGACAGTGAATGAAAATGAAACACTGTTATCTTCGTACGCTGTAGCAGTAGTAGTTTACCCAAATGACCAACCCTGATCTCAACTTTCCTGTAAGATAGACTGGAGTGATTGTTCCCGCTTTCTCGACTGAATCTGACAAGCACAAATGCTTATATCTACAGTCTAAAATTTTATAGACATTATAGCTATAAATAAGTAAGCTGTATAGTAGAAAAGGGAAATCAGTTAAATGTCAATTACAATGGTTTCAGCATTGGAAGGGTTCACATATTTTTTAGGCTGTATTAACAGTTTTTGTATTGGTACAATATAATGAAAATAGTAATGACCACAAAGGATTTTCTTGTCTGTATGCCAGATCAGTAGGACTCACAAGACACATGTGAGAATGAGTGACCCTAACAATGTCATTGTAATGAGCAGCAAACTAATTATACCCAATGTGACTGCGGAGGACAATGGCATTTACATGTGCACAGCAGCACTAGATGGCCTTAAGAAATCTGCTTCAGTCACGGTCATTGTAGATGGTAAGTGTGTAATGGACAGATTCTGTGAGAACACTATTGTTCTAGTAGATGAGAAGTCTGATTTTATTTTTCATTTGTAGAGCATCCGTTCCTCGGTGTGACCCATGGACCACATACACTTGTCTCTGCTGATGTAGGTAAAATGTGGGACTCTAAATCACAGGTCGATGCTTTGCGTGGCTCAGACAAAGAGTTGGGGTAGGCTCATATCATTGTTTAAAAATGAACAGTAATCCATAATTACTGTGAATAAGAAATACAACTGTGATCAAACAAACAAAAAATAAACCAGAGATTCTTTTCTGTGTGCTTTTCTGTAATAAATCTTGACAGATTCAAGGATGGCTTCTCACGCAACGCCTACTCATGCTATGAGGCAATGGGTTATGACACTGTCAAAGAGGTGACGGAAATAAATGCAGGGATCTTTGTCATTGCTTTATCCAGCAGGGAAACTGGGCTTTACAGGAACATAAGCTGTGAACTTTTTGGTAAAGGTAAATCAAGCTAATAACTATCTGTTATATATATATATATATATATACTGCAGAAAGCTTATTCCCAACCAATCCACATCAGTAGAACAGAATTGCTGTGTTCCACAGATGGGTGACCTGGTTGTTCTCGTGTGCTGTGGGAGGATTTTGGTAGCAGGTTTTGTTTCCCAAATCAAGCCAAAAGTTATTCTGAATATTCTTTATCATATGATGAGCATTGTATCCTAATGGGAATAACGGGCACAAGTGATAATTCAATCTTAAAGAATATTCACTGAATTTCAGAATAAAATACAAAAACTAGTTGGTATATTGTGTGAGGACAATTATACAGCTAGCAAAGGTTTTACCTTCTAGCTACTGCAATTGTTATAGCCTAATTAGAATATGCTCCCTGGAAATCAAATGCTATTCAGCTGTCTTATTCACCTGCACCTATTTGAATTGACAAGAATGCTAGTACTGGAGTTATACTGTGCTGAATGCATTGGTTGTGTTGTATTTCTTGCAGGGATGGTGTTAGCACCACAGCTGCATCCTCCCAAAGACGCACACCTGCAGCGCACTGGAGGGTCCCTCATGCTCATATGCAGGTACTGTATTTTCAACCTATTACAACTTCTGTTTATATGACTCTGTGTCACGCTCACGGACAATATCCAGTCGGCCGCCAGAGGGCGGCGTTGAAAAACCAGAGAAAACGGACATGGACTGTGTGTTTGTGTGCGTGTGTGTAATCCCCACCTCTTCTCTGCCCTGATCACACACACCTGCAATCACTCACCTCATCACCACACAAGAGGTTAAATACCCCTCACTCTTTCCCCTCTGTGTGTGTGTCATTGTCAGTGTTTCGTGTTTCACATCACTGCGTGTCGGTTTATGGTTAAAGTGTTTAGAGTTTTGTGTTTGTTAATAAAAAACCATGTCTGCTGCAACTGTGTCTCGGCATCGTTACTGCTGCAACTCCGCTATCAGATCATCACAGAAAGACACACCCGTTAAGACGCAGCAGCGGATGGATGAGGATCCAGCGTGGGAAAACGGCTTGTTCCGCTAGGACCCCTCACCCACACCCAGCCTGTTCGACATGGAGTACGCATATGACGGGCTGGAAGAGAAACCGGCGAACTCAGAAAACATAGGCTCACGCGCACGGAGAAGTCTCGTTCGAGCCGCTTCTGCATTATGACGCACTGTTGTGAGAGAAGTGGGAGAGTATCCTAAACTGCGTCGCTCAGTCAGACGGAGGACGAGTCCGACTGGATGGCGGATCTCCCCACCAACAACAAGAGCAAACGCAACCATAAGCGCAGAAAGAGGCGGCAGCGCGTGCACCGCAGCGAGGATGATCCCGAACCTTCTCTTCTCTTCGAGATGGTCGGCCAGCAGGTTGATGAATGGGAATGGTGGTTGCATCTTATTGACCCTCCGGCGAAGCATCAGACCTACGAGACAAAGGCGAGCGCTCCATTTAAAGATCCAGTGGAGGAAATTGCAGAGGGCCTGCTATTTCTAAGGCAGGAGGATCTGGACATAGATGAGTACGTCACCGAGTTCCAGAAGCTAGCTCCGCTCACTGGGATGCGCAACTTTAACCTCGGAGTGATCTTCTGGCTCGGCCTCCGTGAGCCCTACCTAACCGAACTGGTGCCATGGCGGTATGACCACACTTATCATTAAAAAAAAAAAAGTTCACTATTTTTGCGAGCGAATGGCGCCTAGCCAGAGCAGTATTGCCCTCAAACCTGCTCCAGAGCCCAGTATAGACCCCGACCTTACTCCAGAGTCCAGTATCAGCACCGAAACTTTTCCCGAACTCAGTATCGACCTCAAACTCCCTCCTGAACTCAGTATCGGCCCCGAACCCGCTCCAGAATCCTGTATCACTACCGAGTCCAATAGAAGCCCAGTCTCTGGCGGCTCGCGGGTGTGGCCTGGCAGACAAGAAAACTGCCAGAAGCTTCTGGACCTTGCCGACGGGCCACTGTAGCCGATCTCTCTGTTGCGCATCTGAAAGCCACACCTGGAGGGTGAGCTCTGTTATGCCCACGGACAATATCCGGTCGGAGAACAGTTTTTTGGAACCTGGTTTTCTACGGTTTCTCTATGCCGCCCTCTGGCGGCCGACCAGATATTGTCCGTGGGCATGACAGAGAGGGCGTGACACTCTGCTACCATAACAACAACAACTGCCACTACTACATTTACTAATGCTGCAATAATAGCACAATATGTTTTAACTGACAGCTCGTAAATTCTTAAACATTTATGAGCTGTAATATCTGTGATTACTTTTGTGTCCTCTGTTGCTTAACAGAAGACAAATAATCAGGTCCACTTCAAAGGAAGGATAGTTGGTATCAGCCTAAAAACATTATTTCTGACTCTTCTATCTCCTAATACCCTTAACATTGCCCTCTGCACTTAAATTGAAACAAATTAGAATGGTATTTTAGCTTAAGGCGTTACACATTCAATGACTCCACGAACAATCAGTATCATCCCATTTACTTAAATTATTCTTAATACTATAGAAAGTTGAAAGTGTAAAATGAAACATGCATGTTTATTGAATATTTCTAGAAACTTGCATCATGTTGCAGTCATGTCTGGAATGAAAAACCCTCTGGGTCTTGAGTGTGACGCTTCCTTACAAGGCCATCTGTTCTTAGTGTTTCGTATTTGTCCATTCTATTTGGCTCATTATAAGAGACTAAAGTTGTTTGACCTCTTAGTCTGGAAACAAATCCAATGGTATGTCAGTCATGGTGTGCTTGATGCTCTTCTGGGAACACACCATCAAAGAAAAAGCATGTTCCCATGTGAAAGTCAGACTGATCTGAAGGCATGAGATAACAGGAAAAATGTTTCCTTGAATAACATTTAAAAATAAAACATTAGATCCTTAAATAAAGATTATAGAAATTCTATAGTATTCCTCCAGATGAAGTTATTTGTGTCTGTATCTATTTCTGTTTAGTACTACAATTCATGAATATACATCTGTGCTTTGATTGGATTAATTCTGGTCAGTAGTGATTACTCATTCCTAAATTGTAATCTCTTATTTCAACTTGTAGAGAATCAATTGTCACACATTCTCAATTATTTACACTATTTATTGTGTAAGATGGAGAACTTTCTTTTAAAACATGAAATAATATCGTTCCCAAATAAGGGCACTATCGATTAAAGTAAATAATTACCTTAAAAAAGAAAAGTTAAAAAATAAAAAAAAAGTTTTAAAAAACTTTATTATTCGTTCATTCATTGTCTACCGCTTATCCTGTTCAGTGTCACGGGGGCGCTAGAGCATATTCCAGCTAGCTTGAGCGTGAGGTGATGTTCACCCTGGACAATCGACAGTTATTTCAGGACTAACACTCAGAGACAGACAACCATTCACACTCACATTCACTCCTATGAACAATTTAGAGTAGCTAATTCACCTATGCCCAATCGTATGTGTTTGGAGGTGGGAGGAAAAACCGGAGCAAGCTTGAGGAGAACATGCAAACTCCACACAGAAAGAACCTGGCCAGGAATTGTACCCTTGAACTTCTTGCTGTGAGGCAGGAATGCTAACCACTCTGCCACCGTGCTGCCACTAGTTTATTATGTTTATTTTAATTGATTCAGATTTGTTACATTCTAGAAAAATTAGAAACATTTGATGAACACTATCAGAGTCCTTTTTGAGACTCATATGCAGTGCTGCTGCTAGTTTATATCAGATCCTTTTTGGGGGCGTTTATTGATTTTCTTTAAGTAACAGTGGAAAGTTATTTTAGGAACGTGCACAATAACTGCACATTATACATTTGCAACAATTAATTAAATGTAGACATTTCTGAGATACTGTGAGGACTGCATGGGTGTGGTATGTAAATAAAGGGATATCTTGATTTGTTTATATACAATAGTGTTGTATATACCTCTTGTATAGTTGGCTCAAGCCACATTACATGAAAGTTGAAAACCTCCTATTTGTTCTAGATTTAGAAAAAAAATCAGTACACCTATTTATATCTACTTAGAACACATTATTTGTTCAATCAAGACCGGATTTGCACCCGGTTACACATATGAAAAATCTCAAATGCATCATTGTCATTTTGGGGAATTATGCTTCATTCGTACATTTATTCAATCAATTTATTCACTCAATTTATTCAATGAGGGTGATGGTGGCTCAGTGGATAAGGCTCTGAGTCAGTGATCAGAGGATTGGGGGTTTGAGCCCTGCTCCAGACATGCTGCCATCATTGGGTCCTTGA
>JAOUQX010084359.1:0-11728 GCA_028566295.1 Liobagrus marginatus
AAAGCATCATATTGTAAAGTTCTGCCTTTCACAACTTTGGTGCATGTTTGGGACACACTCACATCCAGTCAGAAATGCTCGCTGACATTCCTGTTTCTGGAAGACAGCTGAAGATATCTGTATGTATGATGTATGTATGTGTGAGCAACTTGCCCAAAATAGCTGCATCAATATCCAAAAAGCTAAAGACATATTTTCAATTCCATTTCAATTCCCCCTATAAACTTGGATGGCTGTAAGCTGATGTCCACAGTACTGAAACTTCTAAAACCACCTTATCCTGGTCAGGTTTGTTCATTAGACACAAATTTTACAGCTGAAAAGTTGAGACAGATATTCAAGGACTACAGAACTGTTAGTATCAGGCCCATTCTGACAGCACTGATAATAGTCTCATTCATACATTATCTAGCGTTTATCCTGTTCAGGGTCGTGGGGGCGCTGGAGTTTATCCCAGCTAATTTAGAGCGTGAGTCAGGGTACATCCTGTACAATCAGCAGTTAATCTCAGGACTAACACTTAGTGTCAGACAACCGTTCACACACACATTCACTCCTATGGACAATTTAGATTAGATAATTCACCTATGCCCAATCACATGTGTTTGGAGGTGGGAGGAAACCGGAGTACCCGGGCAAAACCTGCGCAAGCACGGGGAGAACATGTAAACTCCACACAGAAACACCCTGGGTGCTAAAAAATATTTGGAATAAAATACATTGGTGCATATCCTTAGTAAATGTTTTGTGTTATTGAGGAAGTTGCAGCTTCAGCAGTGGTCTCTGGCAGGTTTACAGAGGCTTATTTGTCTGCAGTAATGGGAATCATATGGTCCGAGGCAGAAAGTTAAATACGATCACTCAGCTGATTGACATAAAGGATGTGTATACTAAAAGATTTGTAACTTTTACATAACCACGTCATGGCATAAAACACAAACATGAACACTGACATTAAAGCATCACGTGACAGGCACTCTAAACTTTATTACAGGCTCGTCTATAATTTGGACTATTCTAACAAAAATAGAAAACATACCGTATCCTCCTGACAACGTTGTCAAAACGCAAATCGACGGAAGGCGCGCGCTCGCAATGAACATACGGCTCAGCATAAACATATAACATTTCATACGAATTCCCTCTGTTAAACAGGAAACCCGTTAGAGGAATAACCCACCAAAGATGTTACCTCAGTTTGACTCATAATGGAGACACTGGTTCATGTACACTCTGCGGTTTCAGCGCATTCTTGCTGTCCACAGCCGGTCCGGCACACCGCTTAGGGCGCTGTTTCTGGCGGAGTCGATTCCAAAAAGAGTCGATTCTTCGATGGTCGGCACTGAGTCGACCCCACATAATGAACTCGTTTTGGCGTAGTCAGGAATTCGTTCAAGATTGATGACGAATTACATGGCATAAATTACCGAATTAGTTTAATACCAGTTAAAGAGACAATTAAAGAGACTTTAATGGCAAAAATGTGCTATTAAAATAATTTAAGGCTCAGACCCTTCAGCCCTCGTGCCTAAGGAAAAAAACGATGGCATGCAATACTTTTATTAAGTTTTAATGAAATAAATTAATAAAATCTAATAACTGAAATATTTTGGCAACTTACAAAAATACAGATCTACCGTTCCTTTTGTTCACTAGCAATAAACCTTTAGTAATATAGCATATGTGCTAGTTCTCCACTATCACTGCGGTTAAAACCTTTATTCCAGTTTAAATGGTAAAATATTAATTTAGTTAACGTGATCACATTTCATGAAGCATAACAGAATATTTTGTACCTTTAGCATCATAAAGATCTTTCGCGTCTTTTGCTTACGTTGGCTAACCGAGAATCGACTCTTAGAAGCGATTTTGACAAATCTTTACAGTTGCAATGGGAGACTGAGTCGACTCCAACATTTCGGGTATCGACTAATGAAAGCTCCGACCACAAGGTGCCGCTCTTGTGCACGTCGCGCTGTATTTATTACAATAGCTTTTTGAAATGAATCGATCAATGAATAGGAACATGGATTAATTTAAAGAATTTCCTATTTAACTGAAGTGTATTGTTATATTTGTTTTAGTTTGTTTTCAGTTTTGCTTATTTTGTATTGATACATTGTCTTTTTTTTTCCAGAAGCAAATGGCATGAATATACTGAACTTGTTTGTAAGTCCAACCCATGAAGTGATTTAAAAATACTTGCGATGTTACAATAAGTGCATAAATCAATTGCTAGATATAATTCATTCCATGCATAGCATAGCATCAGGTGTGTCAGGGTGAAAAAAATATGTAGCAGCGCTCACCTTCATTCCAGATGAACACACCCCTGGTTAGCCTAAAAATCAGTCATGAAAGTAAAACACCTTGATGTGATCTTTTTTTAAATGTTTTTTTCTCCTTTGTGGCTAAACATCAACTAAACCAACTTACAATCGAATACACTTATGACACAATTTCTACTTGAAATTGGACCACTGTATGATCCCTACTGGGCAGATTATTATTTTTTTTATCACACTAATGAGCAAGAGGATGAATAGCATATTTTGTACATGTAAAACGATTCCTGCCCAAGGTTGTTCTGTGTTGAGTTTGCATGTTCTCTCCGTGCTTGGCACTATATGATTGGGCATAGGTGAATTGGCTACCCTAAATTGTCCATAGGAGTGAATGTGAGCATGAATGGTTGTCTGTCTGTAAGTGTTAGTCCTGCTATTAACCCTGGACAACTGTCGATTGTCCAGGATGTATCCCGCCTCACGCCTTAAGTTAGCTGGGATATACTCCAGCGCCCCCACGACCCTGAACAGGATAAACGCTAGATAATGAATGAATAATGAATGTATGAATGTACATGTACAACTAGTGATAGTTTTAACTGTTAACCCACAATGTCGACTTCTTAAGATTTATTAGTTTCTAATAAAGTGGTCAGCATGTGTAGTGCTAAAAAAAACTGATAAATAATCATATCACCATGGCCTACAGTACCATACCAGTGTCTCGGTCATGCAAACAGGTACAAACCAGACTTTCCTAATAACTGCTTAGTATTAGCGTAGAATAGAATTCATTGAAACACCATCATTGACATGATGCAAATGTTTATGTAATAATGATATATTTTCAGTGTGTACAAAAAAACAATGAAATGTGCATAACATTTCTCAATTAGCACTGAGCATGTTGTGCTTTTTTTTTATACTTCACTAACACACTTATTTCTACGTGTAGTTTTATCAGATAATAAACATAGAAACTGTGTATAACATAACAGCAGATAGGGCAGTAAGGTTTCTATACATTTGGAGTGGAATACAATTTCTACATAAATAAGCACATTTATACCCCATGTGGTCTCGAAAAGGCTACTTTACACTCATTGGTCAATTCGAGCGTGCATCAATAAAATCCAGGAAATGGTTAAACACACCAGAGACTTTAGTACAGGATCGGGAACAAGGAAGAGGTTTAATCACTCGTTTTTGTGGGCAGCTGCATAACAGCGAAGGTAGAGTCTTAGTCGACTTTCTTTGGTTTACGATTCTTCCATGTGACTATTCCGATAAAGGTACCTAAAAAAAAAAGTTTAACGTTTTTTAACAAGTTAATCATATTGCAAAAAGTGTATCATACTACACTCTATGTACTTAAACTATGCACAGTGTTTACTCTGTTGTCTAGTTTATAAAGCTTATTATCGTCTCCTATGAAACACTAACCTAACCCTAACCCTTTTTACTAACCAAGGTATAAGTTTCATAAATGACATTAAAGGCACTTTTACATTTACAATGATCTTACATTTATCTTATTTATACAAGTCAGCTACAGTGGTAGCTTGGTAGTGCGGGAATTCTACCCATGATCTTCCGATCAGCAGTACAATATCTTAACGACGTTCCTAGCGTTAGTAGAATACTAATAAAGATTTTTCTCACATCAGACATCATAGCCATGAACTGTTGGCTAAACGTTTGATGGATAAGACCCATAAAACTGTAAACACTCAGGATTTTGCAATTCTTTTTGATTGGGTGATTGCACCATAGTTTGAATGTTGCTATCTTTAGCGCTTGACGATCAGCTAGACTAATTACTGACTAGTAATTTGCAAGATTGTCTTAAACTAACGAATGCTCTATAGCTGTTTTTCAGGGACGTCAACTCAGCCCTAAACAGGACACTGAAAAAAAACAAACAGTGATTGGTTGTTTTACATATTAGTCAGTCACCCTATTGTTCAATATAAGCTGCTATTGAATTCAAACCTTCTGCTGGCAGAGATCTGGCTACGTTAAACTCGGGTTCGGATCATTTAAAGTCCATTTCAATCCATAAAATCTATCTAATAAAATAATGATATTTTGTCTGTTGGTGTGACTTTGGTCAGCTTGAATTTTTTTTTCTCATCTAGTGTCAGCACCTGATAGCCTCGCCCCTCTTCCACTATGAGAACAAAGCCGTGAGTGTTGAGTGCATGGCGTGTCCAACATTCCACCATGTTGGAGTTTTCAATCTAAACACACTACGCAAACATCTTCCGCTTGCTGAACTTACCAACACAGAGTAAAAGTATCAGTGCTGCTATGCCAGGAAGTATGACAGAGTACTCGCGAGGAAGGAAATAACTGTGGATTATGTGATCGCTGTCAACAAATGGCTGAAAAGAAAGCAGAAGACATTCAACAGTCATTTACGCTCGGGGTTTATTTTTTAAGTATAAAATATGTGTAAGGATGGAAAACATTCGTGCACATTATATACTGCATTGCAAGAGTATACATCACAGATCTGCATAGTAATAAGAACAATCAGTAAAGTGTACAGTATGCAAAAACAATCATTTGGTATACTACACAGTCATGTGGTCGCTCACATCATATTTTCACATGCAAGCAGTTCATTCAGTATTAAGTTATAACTGATTGATAATCATGCGGGATATTTTGACCATAAATTTGGTGGTAGAGTAAAAAGAACATCATGCAGTTTAAATAAAACAACAATGTATGCTGAAAAAATCAGATAAACACCAAAAAATCAAATGCTAATGTATTTTTAACATGTACATTGTTTTTACTTACCAGGACTATAACCCATACAGTGTAGTATGTGAACAGTAAAAGACTGAAACCAACGAGCCCCAAACCCACAGCTTGGTCTGCTCCGGTTGCCTTTTTAGAGATAAATATAAAATTTTATTATTGCTCTATTAACAGCCAGAGTTTCACCTAAAAAACAACCCAGGTGCTTTTACAGACGGTGAGTCATTAGCTAAACAGTATTTACTGGTATTAGGGCTGTGCAATTATTCGCAGTTGCAAAACAATCGCTTTGAACAAATGCGATTCATAAACTGCGTTAGGCTGCACTTTTTTTCATTAATTTACTTCTATTTCAATTCAGAATACTGGAACGTTCTTGTGCACATATTTAAGATTTTAACCAATCAGAGCTCACTCAGCACTGTAAAATAATTCTGAAGTGTATTTATTGTTTTGACTGGGATTTAGCTTTGCTAACCTTAATTTATTTTGTGTTGTCTGTCTTAGACAATTTATTGCAGTTTTGTTTTTATAATAATAATAATAATTGAAGACCTGAATGATTACTGACATTTCATTTTTCAGATCCTATTTATCACATACACATACATGCAGTGAAATGTTCTTATTCCACATATCCCAGCATATGAATACACTGGGATCAGAGCGCAGGGTCAGCCAGAACTAACGGCGTCCCTGCAGCAAATGAGGTTAAGGGTCTTGCTCAAGGACCCAATGATGGTAGCTGGCCCGGTGCGAGGCTTGAACCCCCGACCATCTGATCACTGACCCAGAGCCTTATACCGATATATTGACTATATTTTCAAGCTGTTAACAGTGTTATTTCATTGTGAAATGTTTTGTTATGCACTTTTTGTGCACTGTATATTAAGAATGTAGCGTGTTTGAAAACGCAATAACAATTGCCAAAATCACAATTGCAATATTATATGAAAAAAAAATCACTATGATTATTTTGTCCATATTGCACATCCCTACTGGATATAGTGCAAAAAAAAAACAACACTAAAAGAATGTTTTTAAACCAGTCGAAAGAGCGATGTTTCAGCAAGCTGCCAGTGCTGAGCCCATGAACAGGACCATTAACCCTCATATGTTGTATAAAAAAAACAGCAGTGAGAACTCAAATGGTTAAAGCTCTGGATTGATCAGGAGGATCAGGGTTCAAGCTGCAGCACTGACAAACTGCCACTGTTGGGCCCTTGAGTAAGGCCCTTGCTCTGTCTCGATCCAGGGATGCCCTCTCATATGGAGTCCAGCCCTTCTGCAGTTAATCTGAAGCTGTGGCTTGTTATCCTGCCCAGCGTTATCACCATAAACATGGGTCGATGTTATGATATTAAGAAGTTCTGTAATGTAAATATTAAGTTCTGTAATGTAAATATTAAGTTCTGTAATGTGTCGCAGTGAAGTGATGAAGCTGTTGACGTCGTTTTATGTTACTTTATAGAGTCGCTGCAGCTGTTATTAATGTTTAACGTGTTTAAATAGACAGAGTAATACGCATATATTTTTGCTGCTTTAACAGTTATAACTGAAAAGATGAAGATTCCTGGCTACTGTATAGTTGTTAAACGTAACAACCACAATTGAGTTGTTAAACATGTTCAATGCGCTCAGTTTTCCGTAAAGTTAACTTTTTATTTAATACCCAAACCGTACATTTAAATATGATAAATATGTACCGCATTCTTGACCCATGTGTAAATAATACGTAAGTAAATAAGTGTAAACAGAACAGAAAGCTTTAGTTATACTTACCATGTCGAACCCGTCAGTCTGAATTATTTCCGGTTGTTTACGCTTCCGGTTTCCGGTTCGTATCCGGCTGAACGATGGGAATTGTATGCAGATACTTCATTCGCTACATGTGTTATGCGCTAGTCTTCTACAGCAGAGTACTCAGGTCCAGGGACATACTGTACACGTACGTCGTTTTCTAGTTAAACACTTTAACCTCCTACAAGCTGGCGTCCACGTAGGTGGACATAACATGCTAACCAAACCAAAGCTCGGGTCTTTATAATAAAATAAAATCGTAAAATCAACTTCTCTTCTTTCATTATTTCTTATATAATTTATTTGGATAATTTAATTCACCATTCGTATGTTTTTTGTACACGAGAAAAATGCACAAGAACGTAACTGCTACAAAACTCGCCGCTCGCGCAAGGAGTGCTGGGTAATATCTGGAGTTGCTTCGAAAATAATTTTAATAACTATTTTATGATTTACTGGAAACATATATGGATACATTTTATAAAATGTAATTTTAGTTTGGGTCACAGGTTGCGTTATATGACAGTCATTTCCCCATTCCTTTGTTTCTTTTTTTTCCTGATACGTATCTGCTATGCTGATTGGCCATATTGTTAATAGTATATTAAACATAATTAATGCCTATTTGTTATTTGAAAACGTTTATTAAAATTAAAAATACACAAGGAAAAGGAAAAAAGGAAAAGGAATTTCTTTCCTTTTAAAAGGAAAAAAATAGTTTTTTATTAGTAAGAAAGCTTAAGGATGTTTATCCAAATTACTACCAGACGTAACAGGAAAAATAACCTAATTTAATATATAAAATTATAAATATATAATAAAACATAACCTAAAAATGGCCTAATGTTTATTTACAATTTTATTGTCATCTGTTCCAATGAATACTTTATTAAGGTAACTTGTATTTAGATAGCTTGCACTGTCAAAGATAAATGTCGCGTTTTTCAGTAGTATGTGACAAGTCATGGGTTCATTTCCCATCCAGGGTGTTTCTGTATGGAGTTTGCATGTTCTCCCTGTGCTTGTGCAGGTTTTCTCCAGGTACTCCGGTTTCCTCCTGCCTCCAAACACATGTGATTGGGCATAGGTGAATTAGCTACTCTAAATTGTCCATAGGAGTGAATGGTTGTCTGCCTCCAAGTGTTAGTCCTGCGATTAACTACCAATTGTACAGGATGTTGCACAGCTGGGATAGACTCCAGTGCCCCCACCCACGACCCTGAACAGAATAAGCGCTAGATAATGAAGGAATGAGAACAGCTGTCCATCGTGTGGTTCTTTTCCAAACTCCTAACACAAAGGTAGAACACAATTGTACAGGATGCCACATTATAATTAAGCTTACTAGGGCTAAAAGCCTCCGTGCCAACCAATGTGCCCACATCCACAATAACCCTGAGCTGCATGTAGACATGGTTTGGGTTACTTCAGTTCCCAGATGTTGAGACTGTTGATAAAAGAAGAGGGGATGCTACACCAAGGTAAACTTTGGCATGTCCCCACTTTTCAAAGGTTCCTTCCATCAATTTGAAAGTTACCTTATTTTTTTCTTAAAATAGTTAATTTTCTCAGTTTAAACGTGTGATCTTTCATATGTTCTATTGTTAACAAAATCTAGTTTTATGAGGCTGAAAATTCATTGCATTGTTTTTAATGTAGATGTTTGTAGATTGCGTAGTTTCATGTAGATCCAGAATATTTATTCTAGATATTTTGATAAAGTTCTTTTTAATCTTCAAGTAAATATTAGAAATTTTACTGAAGTTAAGTCAATAGAATTCTGGAGCTTTGAATAGCTTCAAGATTGCGTGCAACAATAATCAAAACAAAAACGAGTCCAACTTCTATTATATGGTGGCCAACATTTCTTTAATTTCATCCAAAATGGTCCAATAATACACCATCATAAACAATGTTACATTACAGAATAGGTAACATCCAAATTTGAATGTAGAAATACAGTTTAGATCCATTGTGAAAACAATAAGACATCCAATAACAATAAGAGGTCAATAAAACTTCGGAAACAATATTTCTGTGATCGGAAAATATAGGCATTCATCCATAAGTCTATATTTAATATAATCAGAAAAATAAAGTCATTTATGGTAGAGTTAAATATAATGTATTGACTAATAGATAAAATCTTACATTTTTCCAATATATAGTGAGAATCTAATAAGTGTACGGAATATAGCTGTGAACATGAACCGCTTTTAAAGAAATCTGTGGCTGAACCGAACCAAGTGCATAGCTTAAAATAGAGACACTGATTAGTTATGGATAAAAAAAATTGTTTGTATATTTTTATACGAAGGTTAGTATTTAAGTGCCGTTGTGGTGTGTGTGTCATCCCTAAAACATCACAGTGTAGTTTAATAATTAATTCCTAAGACAATTTAAATGATTCACATAATAAAGGTCTACACATACCACATTTCACCCAGTTTAATGTCTCAGAAAAGTGTGTAAAATCAGAATGTTACTTGCATGACATTTAGCAGACACTCTTATCCAAAGTGACTTCGAGCAATCTTATTTATAGCAGTTGAAGGTTAAGGGCCTTGCTTAAGGGCCCATTAGTGGCAGCATGGTGGTGCTGGGAATCAAGCTCATGATCTTCTGATCAGCAGTCAAACACCTAACTACTGAGCTACCACTTGACACTTTTGCATTTGAAGCATAATTACACAAATGACAAACACTTCGGTGCAGGAAACCCTTTTTGCCCCTCGTACATCCCAACAATGTACTCACACAGCAAGGTTTATGATAATGTTTGTGATTAAAGAAACGAATTTTTCAAAAATCATCACAGTCTATTGCGACAGAACAACAGCATAGCACGAGACGCTTTAAAGCAGAAAAATAAGAAAGGGCTAGCATTTCTACACCTCAATACTCATTAAATCAATAAAGAAAATAAGAATGAAGAGCGATATGATTGAGATAGCAATCAGAAAATAAACCAGCCTGCTGGTTTTTGGAAAAATCAAAAAGATAAAAAAACCAAAAAAAAAAAAAAAAAAAGTGTGTGAGAACCTAGAAGAGGATTGGCACAAAAAGTGAATGGCAGACTGCAAATAAAGAGGAGGCCAAAAGCATGTGACATGATGAAAGCCAGGATAAGAATTAAAGTAATACAGTTTCCCTGATTTAAATTAAGCATTCCAGACAAGCACACTTCAAGAAAGAGTGGAAGCTCCATAAACAAGATATGCATCACATTCACCAATCATTTGTTATTGCGTTATTGTACAATAACAGATTTTGTATAACAGTTAGTACAAAGTTTAAAAACACCGGGCAGTTATCCCACATCATTTATGTTTAGTGTGTCATAGGGGGCAAAAGAAGCCAAAAACACAAGAATGCTCTTTTTTCATACTGATGAATATATTCGAGGGAAAAAAAACTTACATTTTTTCTTAAGAATCAGGGACAAACCATTTTTCATTTTCCTTACAACATTTTACCCTGTGACTTATTAGCAATCTGTTGAACGGCAATATTCTGAATAATCATACAGAACCTTTTATCCACCAATCAAATCAACATGATTTTCTGGAAACCCAAACTATTTCTCGCATTGCTATTTAAAGGATAATAAAGAACATGAGGGATTCTTAAATGTCATACCCAAGTAGTTATTGGTTAGGATTTATTCATTCATTCATTCTTTCTTTGTCTAGCACGCACTGGAGTCTATCCCAGATAATTTGGGGAATGAGCAGGGTACACCCTGGACGTTCGCAGTGCTAACACTTAAAGACAAACTATTCACACTCACTCCTATGTACAATTTTAGAGCCGGGAGAAAACCGGAGTACCCAGGGAAAACCCATGCAAGCACAGGGGAGAACATAAAAACTCCACACAGAAACACCCTGGGTCGGAATTGAACCAATGACCTTCTGTCTGTGAGGCAGAACTGCTAACCACTCTGCCACCTGGTTAGGATTTAATGTTAGTAAAACTAATAAAACCGGAGCCTGTTATCGGACAGAACCATTCCATAAAAATATCCCTCTTAAAATGTTTGTTACAAAAATGCAAATAACCAAAACTTTGTTACGCATCGATCAAATTACACATGGAAGAATGTGACATGGAATCATATCTTAAAGCAGGAAATCTTCCTTAAATAAATCCCAAATTGAACTTTTTGTATTTGTAAAAATATGGGAACAAAAATGTGCAAACGTTCTGCTCAGATCAACCGAGCCAAACTTTCTCTATGACCATTATCATGGTTAGCTCATTCAGACTGAAAACATAACAGTACATCGAGTTTAAAAACACTTCACCACACAAACACGCACTCAGGAGGGGAGAGGACAGGAACTCCTCGGTCTCTGGACGCACGCCAGGTGCAGTGGGAGACATGCAGGCTGTTGCAGAGTTCAGTGGCGTGATTTTAATCATTTGATCAACGCCTGCAAAACTGTGTTTAAGCTACGTCCTCAGTCATCCATTATGCTGCACATGCTCCATGACGATAAGCATGTTTCCTTTGCAGCAGGACTGCCAGAATCTGTATAGAAAGTAGCGAAAACCATACACAAGGGTGACGAGGACATTGGGCATACTGTGCTGCGCTGCAGTACAGTACTAACACTTGATTAACACTCGTATGCACGGCTGTATCCTGCAGCACGGTCATGAAACGAAGTGAAGAAAAGCAGAATGCTCTGATGGGGGTGGGGTTTGGGGATGTGTGTGTTAAAGATACAAGGGAATTGGCCTTGTAGTGGGATTCCCCAGGCCAGCTGGAGAACGAGTCACAAGAAGGAAAGCTCTATCTAATATCCCAAACACACACACACACACACACACACACACACACACACACACACACACACACACACACACAC
>JAOUQX010084372.1:0-11727 GCA_028566295.1 Liobagrus marginatus
CAAATAGAAGAACAAGCGGTGAAATTGGGTGAGATTTTTTCTTTTTCGAGTGAGAAAGGTCTACTCTGCAAAACATGCAGCGAAGCCAAAGTAGCAAGTGAGTTTTCGGAGGGAAAAATGTAAGTGCATAATAAGCCATGTAACTTGCTATGATCCAAGGTTTTGAACAAGTGTGATACTGGTGTGTGGCCACAGCGTGCGTGCACATCTGATGTTGCTCACAGTGATCCTCAGTGTGCTCAGGAAGCTTGTGTGTATGCCCAGACACATGAAAAATTAGAGGGAACATTGACTGGGACTGATTCCCATGATTTCAACAATAGGTTCCAGATAAAGCAATGAGCAAACATTCATTAATTCATTCATTGTCTACCGCTTATCCTATTCAGGGTCGCGGGGGCCTATCCCAGCTAATTTAGGATATGATACAGGGTGGGGTACACACTGGACAATCGCCATTTAATTGTAGGGCTAACACTTAGAGACAGACAACTATTCACACTCATATGGACAATTTAGAGTAGCTAATACACCTATGCCCAATCGCATGTGTTTGGAGGCGGGAGGAAACCGGAGTACCCCCCGCCCTTGAACTACCCCCCCTTCCCCACCCCACCTATAGCAAATTTTCGGTTAGTCGCCAAAGCATTTCACTGTATGTTGTACCACGTATAATGTACATGTGACCAATAAACTTTGAACTTGAACTTGAACTTGAACTTGTATCCGGGGAAAGCCCACCCAATAGAACAAGAAGGGGAGAACATGCAAACTCCACACAGAAAGATCCTGGGCAGGACCTTCTACCTGTGAGGTAGGAGTGCTAACCACTCTGCCACTGTGCCGACCCCAATGAAGAAATAGATTAGTAAAATATTAGTATTGGGTACTATAAATATTAGCATTAAATATAGAATAATACGTGGCTCAATAAAACAGATCAGCATTAGTAAGATATTCTGTTTCATAACGACACTAATGTTGATTTTAAATATTAAAGTACATTTTCTGTACTTTTGTCACTTACGGTCACATAAGGTGTTTTAACGAAATGTGATGTTTTATTATAGTCGGAAGATGCAGATCAATTTGGTGATGAGTCTCCAGCAAAGAAGATAAAGGGGCCTTGTACTAAATCTCTCTCTGTGGATGGTACAGATGGGTTTAAGACAGGATGGGCAGGTACAGGTGGTTCAAGAGTTTAAGCATTTTCTGTTTATTTAATTATTTGCTACATTAATATTTTGTCATTTGAAACCTTTGACATTTGCGTCGATTTCTACCACCATATTTCAATAACAAGTTGATCAAGGAGATACTTTGTCTTTTAATATGTCTGTAAATTCACTTTCAGATGCTGTACGAGATGTCAATCAGCTGCTCACAAAATACTCCGAGTTGCTACGGTAGGTGTACAGACATATCAGATGCTTATGTATGGCCTTCGCTATTAAAATGATTCTGAACTAAATGATTTATGGATATAAGTAAATATATAAGGAATAGCACACAATACCATAGACTGGAGTCGGTTATTCCACTTATATCCCAGTGAGCTTATATTCCAGTAATCATTAAATGATATTTAAATAACACGCCATTTCAATATTACGTATATTACCACATATTTCAATGGTTTAATCATTCAATCATTCAAATCAATTTTGATTTGTTATAAAACATCGTCTCTCGCTCTCACACGCACAGACACACACACACACAACAACAATGCAGCCTGTCAATATGCAGAGAAACACATTTTAAACCTCTGTTTATTATTAGTCTTAAAGCTGTTACCATCGAAACAATAACATACTAAATGAATATTAGCCAATCGTTCATTCTACACATGACATTACCTGTGTTATTATACAAATACAACGCGCACCTTCTGCCCAATCAGATTTGAGCATTCAACCACATTGTGCTATAATTATAATTAGTAAATTTTACAGAGCATTCAACCACACTGTTATAATTATAATTAGTAAATTTTACAGTAACCCGAACATTTTCAATAAAAGGCAGCTGAGAGTCAACAAATATTTGACATATATTCCTGCTTAATGTTGTCGTTTTCACATGAAAAACAAGGTCACCATCACTGTTCATCTTCCTCTGCAAGTCTTTGTAGGATTTTCTGCTATAGGAATAGTTCTGTACATCATAGTAAAGATGCTCCGATCAGGATACAGAGTACTGGTTTCTTGTCATGGTGATTGACTGATTCTGATGCCGATGCTTCAAGTTTTATATAACTAATATGTAAGCTCCCTGATCAGTGTTAAGCTTTTTGTCAGATAAAGTAATACTATAGATGTTTCCTTTGTTTTATTTGTATATATTTGTTCCATTTTTACAGTAATTTACTATTGTCATACTAAATAATCACAAAAACATTTTAATATGCCTTCAAAATTGGGTTTATGCATGATACCCACGAAAGTCTGCTGGTCCAGACAACATTCCTTGCAGAGTGTTCAGGGAATGCGCAGACCAGCTAGCGGATGTCTTCACCGACATCTTCAACATCTCCCTGAGCAGCGCTGTTGTTCCTACGTGTTTCAAGTCCACCACCATCATCCCTATACCAAAGAAGTCTTCAGTGTCCTGCCTCAATGACTATCGTCCTGTCGCACTCACACCCATTGTGATGAAATGCTTCGAGAGGCTCGTCATGAGGTACATCAAGAACCAGCTACCACCTTCACTGGACCCTCTGCAGTTTGCATATCGTCCAAACCGCTCTACGGAAGACGCCATCGCCACAACAGTCCATCTGCCCCTCTCCCACCTGGACAATAAAGACTCATATGTATGAATGCTGTTCATAGACTTCAGTTCAGCATTCAACACAATCATCCCTCAGCACCTGATCGAGAAGCTGAGCCTGCTGGGTCTGAACACCTCCCTCTGGAACTGGATCCTAGATTTCCTGACTGGGAGACCTCAGTCAGTCCTGTATTCCCCCTGATAAAAACAGTCAGTTCTGTTCCTTGTGAGTGGAACAGTAATACATTTACTAGTAAATTCCTAATGTTTGGGAAAATAGAAATTAACGAACATGTGTAGTGTATCATTGGGAACAGATTTAAATCGATGTAAATTAGGTTTGTGCCTGGAGTGTAAAATGGATGACTGGGTCACCTTACACCCTTCCGAAACATATAAGGTATACCATTCTCCAACTGAGAATGACGACCCAACGTGGGTACCGTATTTGTAACGTCTCAATTCACGAACTCTCTCTCACGAAGCCGAGTCTCTCGGCTGTGTACGGATGGCGAGACGCGAACCGGAGAGCACGAAAGATCCAGGCGCAGGCTTTGAGAACATAATTCCTTTTATTTTTTTCGGTGTGTGAACCCGGCAGACATCAACATAACACAATGAAATAATACGCAAGAAACTGCGCTGGTCTAACCCTGCGCCCGCTTTTTATACTAAACATAATCAGCTTAACAAAACAGGATCAGGTGTGCCTGGTTAACGGTGGGCGTGATCATCAGTGTGTGTGCGTGTGTGTGAGAACAAAGGCATGTGAGTCATCAAACAGAAAAGCACACCCACAGTCTTTTGGCGCCCTTAAGTTGCTCAGCTGCAGAGATCATTCAGATATTGGTACGTCGTAAACCATTTGATCCACTCCTTACCCTCCTTCCCTTTTCCTATCTGGCTGAGGGAGTACTGTAACACACAGTTTTTTGGAATTCGTCTGAGATGCAATGCCGACAATGTCGTCTAACAATGCATGTTAGAATAATTCCCTGTTGCCGGCAATGAAGAGAATATTCTTGTTTGACTTACGTTTCAATCTCTCTTTAAGGTGATTTATTTAATAATAGGTAAATTTTCCAAAACAGTCCGGATCGGGAACAGCACCTCCAGCACCACCACACTGAGCACGGGATCCCCGCAAGGCTGCGTGCTCAGTCCCCTTCTGTTCACACTGCTGACTGATGACTGTGCAGCGATACACAGCTCGAACCACATTAAGTTCGCCGATGACACGACCATGGTGGGTCTCATCAGCAAGAATGACGAGTCAGCATACAGAGAGGAAGTGAAACACCCATGTTCCCGGTGTGGAGCCAACAATCGTTCTCTGAACGTAGTCAAAACCAAAGAGATGATTGTTGACTTCTGAAGAGCACAGAATGACCCCTCTCCCCTGGACATCGACGAAGGAGGAGATCATCAATAGCACCAAGTTCCTCGGTGTTCATCTGGCAGAGAACCTCACCTGGTCGCTCAACACCTGCTCCATCAGTTAGAAAGCCCAGCAGCGTCTCTACTTCCTACGCAGGCTGAGGAAAGCACATTTCCCTCCCCCCCATCCTGACCACGTTCTACAGAGGGACCATCAAGAGCATTCTGAGCAGCTGCATCACTGTCTGGTTTGGGAACTGCACCATATCAGACCGCAAGTTCCTACAGCAGATAGTGAGGACAGCTGAGAGGATTGTCGGGGTTTTTCTCCCCTATATCATGGACATTTACACCTCTTGCTGCACACACACTCTTCACCCTCCTGCTGTCTGGAAAAAGGTACCGAAGCATTTGGGCCGCTACAGCCAGACTGACCAACAGTTTTTATCCACAAGCCAGTAGGCTACTCAACACAAACTGAAACACTCGGATAAACACCCACACACTCATGCACTGTTACTTAACACCGTCACTTTAAACACTGTGAACACTTTGTCATTGGACCTCTGTTTCACAGCATCATCTACTGATCCACCATTTACTGCTGCTAATGTTTACACTAGCCACTTTACTAAATAATCTGCTAGTTTAACTAAATGCTGCTAGTATTATTTAGTACATTGCCATGTGTTGCACAACCGTTGGCGCTATGTTGTATGTATCTGTCCCGTACCGTATTGTATGTACTGTCTGTTCTGCACTATCTGTACTTGTTGCACTCTGTGTTGTACGTAGCTCTTTGTTGTCCTGTTGTGTGTTATGTGACTGTGTGTTGCTATGTTTTGTGTGACTCGTCTGACCCCAGTGAGCTAGAGGTCGATGCTCTGTGTGTCTACGAGGCGAGCGGGGGGAGCGCCGGCAAGGCCAGAGGGGGGAGTGAGGCATGAATGATGTGTGTCGCCGAGTGGGCCGACCGAGCGATGTCCTCCGCCGCCACGTAGGCAGACGGAGAGATGTCCTCAGACGAGCTGAGGGACGGAGCGATGTCCGCGGCCGGACATCCCTCCTTTGTGCCAGGGAGTCTGAGAGCTGATTTGGAGCACGGCTTGGGGGCTGTCTCTGATGTGGGCTCCGAAACTGTCTCTGAACCTGCAAACAGAGAAGACACAATCTCTGGAACCACAGCATCTCGCAGTGCGTCAGGTGCAGGCTCATCTGGAGCACCCGCTGGAACAAGCTCTGGCCCTGGACCTGCAAGCAGAGAGAAAAAAGTCCGGAGCTGGAAAGAGTTCAGCGAATGAAGTGGAGTGTGGAATGGATTCCGGAGCTGGAGCGGACTCTGGCGCAGTCTTGGCGATGGTTGTTGTTCAGCCGGATCACCGCGATAAAGAACCAGGGTCCGTGCTCGATCTGGAATTACGCCGCCAGCTCAGAGAAATAGGGCTCGCTGAGACCAGACCAGAAAAGATAGCCAAAGTCCGCCTCGCTCTGCAGCTTGGATGACGTTATTTCGAGGAAGTCCTTAATGTTCAAAGTTTATTTCTCACATGTACATCATACATAGTACAACATACAGTGAAATGCTTTGACGCCTAACCGAAAGTTTGCTGTAAATAGGGGTGAGGGAGAGGGAGAGAAAAAGTGTACAGGGGGTTGGTTGCATATAAATAATATTTACAATAAGTACAGTAATTACAAGTTACAAATGTACATCTATATGCAATATGTATATGTGCAATAATATAATATACGCAGTGTACATATACATTCTGTGCAATTTGTGCATCTGTGTGTGCAAAAGAAAGTCCAAGAGAGAGTCCTGTGCAGATGCTTGTGCACAAAGCAAAAAGAGTAAAGAAAAAGCAAAAAAGGAGAGTCCTGTTGTTTTGTGTGTGTGTGTTATGTGATGGAGTTCTGGTTGAGGGCCCGGATAGCTTGCGGAAAGAAACATTCTCTCTGTGTTCGCTTTTAAGGAGCGGAAACGCTTCCCTGACCGTACCAGAGAGAACAATCCGTTGTTGGGGTGGTTGAGGTCTTTCCCGATCTTCCTGACCCTGGTTAAGCAGCGTTTGTTATATATGAAGTGCAGGTCAGGAAGTTCAGTGCGGATGGAACGTTCAGCCGATCGTACCACCCTCTGTAGAGCTTGTCTGACCTGCTGTGTGCTATTCCCGAACCAGGCTGTGATGCTGCCGGTCAGGATGCTCTCAACGGTGCAGGTGTAGAAAGTCCTGAGCACCTGAGAGGGCAGTTTAAAGTCTTTTAGACGTCTGAGATGGAACAGACGCTGCCGGGTCTTCTTTATTATGTGGTCGATGTGACATGTCCATGCCAGATCTTGTGAGATGTGAACACCAAGATACCGGAAACTGTCCACTCTCTCCACTGGGGCGCCGTTGATGAAGAGTGGTTGGTAGTTCCTCATCTCCTGCTTTGAACTGAAGTCCACGATCATCTCTTTTGTGTTGCTGACATTCAGGAGGAGATTTGTTGTTTTCCTGGCACCATGTCTCCAGGATTTTAATCTCTTTAAGGTAGGCCGTCTCATCGTTGTGGATCAGACCCACCACAACTGTGTCGTCAGCAAACTTGACAATAGTAGTGTAGTTGGAAGTGGCCAAACACTCGTGTGTGTACAGAGTGTACAGCAGTGGACTCAGAATGCAGCCTTGGGGAGCACCAGTGCTGAGAGTGAGTGTAGGTGAGGTGTGTTTTCCCACTCGTACTGTTTGGAGTCTGTCTGTAAGGAACTCAAAGATCCAGCAACAAAGCGAGTCCCAGGACCTCCATCTTGGAAGTGAGTATGGAGGGGATTATGGTGTTGAAAGCAGAACTGCAATCCACAAAGAACATTTTCACATAATTCCCTTTTCGATTGTCCAGGTGGTCTAGGGCCGTGTGATGTAAGTATGCGATCATGTCCTCAGTGGAGCGGTTAGGACGATACGCAAACTAACGTGTCTGTAATGTATGCCTCCATGTCTCTCTCTCCCTGTGTGAGACATACCAGGCCTGTGATTGTCTCCTCTCTCTCATGGAGCGCGTTCTCTGTGCGATATTCACATCGTGGAGTTCCCTTGAGTCAATTTGAGCAGCCCAGCTCTGCCACCCATCTGTGTGCTAATTGCTCTCTTCTGCGAGGCGTTGGCGCGGTGCGGGAGTGTCCTCTCGCCGCGCACTCTGTCCCGCTCTGTTGCGAGCTCGTCGGCTCGCGTGGCAGTGCCTCTTTTTGTGGCCTTGAAGTGGCTCGTCCGTGTTTTCACAAAGCGCGGGGTGCCGTGCATCAATGACTCTGGGGTCGTGGGGCATTCCTCCAGCCAGTCGTCGTCGTTTCAATACAGCTCGTAATCTTCCCAGTACGCAGGCTGGCTGGGGTCATAGAAGGGATGTGCGTAGGTTCGGCCGCTCTTGCCGGTAGCATATGCTGGATCCCATTCCATCCATCGCTGCCTCGGATCGGGTCGATCATTCTTTAACGATTGAGGTGTGGTGCAGCAGTAACGCAGCCGAGGTGAGGCAATTGCAATGGACATCTTTGCTTTATTTACAGTGAACATAAACCCAACACCTATCCGAATCAGTTCCCGTGTTTACAACAGACAAACAAACAAAAATGATAAACACTGACATGTGTGCGTGTGCAACCTTTATAGTCAGTGTCTGATGAGGCGGCATGAGGCTCAGGTGTGTGTGTGTGCTTGTTGCCTGATCAGTATAGAGTCCTCAAACGAAATGATCCTTCAGCATGTCCGCAATCATAACAATGATAATATAATAATATATGTACACAATAATCTTTGGCATCTTTATTTTATAGCAACACATTAACCCATATGTGCCACAACTCCGCCAGGTTTCACTCTCACTACGCGCACCCCGTGTACCGCATCTCCCGATTTCTAATCACCTGCATCTGTCAGTCGTTCCCTTTCATCACTCCTTCCTCTATTTAAGCCAGGCTAACACTACAGGAGTTAAAATAATCCTAACTGAATTTATATAATCTGGTTGCAGCACACATAACGAGGATCTTTGCAGATTTCCTTCCCTCATCTTAAACATGCGCACACTACAAGATTTGAAAAGTTTGTGCTGCATCACACACTATAAGAAGGGAAGGCATCACGTGGTCTAGGACAGTGATTCTCAACCACGTCTATGGCCCTCTAGTGGAGCTAGTACCGCCATCTAGTGGGCCATGTAGGCAGTGGTAGACTTCCCCCAAATTATAATTTTTTTTAATCGACAAATCTTGTTTTCTAATTATCTAATAGTTTTTATGAATATATATGATCATAAACAGTCAAGATGTATTCTTTTGACCTAGTCTGCAACAGTGGCATAACGGATTAACAGCAGAGTATATCATTGTACTTTCTGAATTTTCCGTTATCTCTGTTCATACCGGGGTGGCACAGTGCAAATTTATCTCTGTTCATACCGGGGTGGCACAGTGGCAGAGTGGTTAGCATGGCTGCCTCACACCCAGGGTCTTTCTGTGTGGAGTTTGCGTGGGTTTGCCCCCGGGTATTCCGGTTTCGTCTCGTCTCAATGTACTCACCGTACAACTCTGTCTTCTTGGCAAGACTAACTTACTGATCTCCTCTTCCCACTGGCTTCCTCCCAGTGTTCTACTACCGGGAAAATCTCCTTACCTACCCATGGTGCGTAAGTCTAATGCTAACCCGTCTAATGCTCTCTAAATAAAGCCGTGTGCTTAACTGATTTCTCCATGTAGCCAGTGTGAGTATGCTTCCCAGTAACGAATGCTATTGAACGTGTGTGCAGAGAGAGAGCTGCCGTTGATGCATCACAGGTTCAAGAGCTGACAGATATTCTGACTGAGGCCATGAACCTGGAATCGCAGTTAAAGGAAAAGAAGGAACATCTGAGGCGGGCTTTGGCCATTATTTCTGATAAACTACAGAGTTAGTCAACTCACAGATCTGCAAAATTGAGGTATTAAAATTGGTTTTGAGTTCAGGTTTGATTGTTGATTGAAGGTTTTATCAAATTCTGAAATGGTAATATTTGTATTATAATTTCTGTATTGAAACGATTATTAAAACTTCCATTTCTTTGTATGGATGTAAAATGTTGAGAAAAAAAGACTTTGACCAGTATATACACGTCTAATATTCAACAACATTGTCATAGCAACAGTTTAAGTGGTGTTGGAATTTCAGCTTTGGGTTTGTTTGTTTATTTGATTTGAATTTACATGCATACACTTTCTAGCCATTTAGTGCTGTTCTTTGTTTTAGCTTTGTAAAGCGTTGTGACTGTAATAGACGATGTTCTCCAGCGACTCAGGAATGAACGTTTCTCTGTAAGCCTCTATCTCTGATTAGTAGCTGAATTATAAGTCTTCTTTTTTTCAGTATTACACAAACCGAACCCATTGTGGTTAATAGAACATGGCTTCAGCTTATCATGGTTATGAGGGTTATGACTACTGATAAAACATCACCATTGTCACATCAGTGTTCCACACACACTTTTTTTAGTGAGGACATTCCATAGATGTTTTTTATAGTGTACGAACTGTATATTCTATCCCCCTACACCCTAAACATCACACAAAACAATGCATTTTTGGACTTTTAATAAAACATTGTTTAATATGTTTTTAAAGCTAATTTTCTTATGGGGACTCATGGGGAAACATGCTTATGTCGTTATACCAGTGTATCACCATTATATAAATTTGTGTCCTCATAAATTCATGAAAGCAAGTTCACACGCATGTGCGCAAACACCTTATTGCATTTTATTATATTAATCAAGCTGATTGGTTTTATACAGGAGATTCATAGCTACTTTTTGGGCCATGAAGATCCACTTATGCGTCTGTGAAGGATGGAAAAGCAGAACATATCTGTACTTTATCTGACTTCCTTATTAACAGTGTACTCTCTTTAACTGGCAAAATAACATTGCATCAGTTTTAATTTTATAGGTAGATTACAACTCATAGAAGCATTATTATACTACTGCCTGTTCCCCTGTTGGCATTTGCAACGAAATATGAAAAAGCACATTTTAGTTTATTATAATTTTATATAATTTGAAAAGTAAGACAGAGTTGTAATATCAAGGAGTTTATCAATGATCCACATAGTGCTTAAAACTAAATACAAAGGCAAATAACTTCAAGGCTAGATTGTGTAACTGAATACAACATAGCCGATTAAGAACACCGTATGACAAACTGCCCTCATTTGTGTTCGTGTTAGCTTGTGCACACACTTAAACGTTTAAATAAGCAGATAGCGCTGGTGTTTTATTCGGACCAGTTACAGACAAATGGGAAAATATCAAAATAATCAGCTGAAACAGAATAAAGGCCATATTCAAGTTCTACAAGCATTGATGAGCTCCAACAGATTAAACGGCCTTGTAAGAAAACTGAGATGATAAGTTAGGTTTAAAGTCAGTAAATTTATTAGCCATGACTGCACGGCCTGATAGTTCTTCAGGAAAATGTTTAATGTTATACAGACAGTGTACAGATCAACAATGAACACTGTTATACATATATAATATATATATATAATATAATTAACAAACAGAAACGATTCCTTCCAGAGGGACCCCTCGGAACCAGACAGAGACTTTTGTGAATGTTTTCAATGTATAAAAATAATTTAATAAATGAAAACCAATCGACAGGTTTTTACTTCCCTTGGTATCCATCCGAATGGTATGAGCTCCAACACTGTCAGACATGGCAAATGAGCCCTGAACTGCCTCTCCCTTCTCGTTACATGGCGAAATTATTTTACATGTAATTAACAGCAATTCCAAACACCCATGAATCAATCTGGTATCTTGTCAAAATCATAGCGTTATAGCATTTACATTTAATTCCTCAAACAACCCTTCAGGGGGGAAACCTTCAGGACCCGAAGGACTTTAGTATGAGCCTTTGAGACAGTCCATCTATTTACTCCAAAGGAGAGCTACAGCTTTACAAATCCCGACATCATGGTAGTTAAAGTAGCATAGACCTGCAAAGGTAACAGTGGACAGCATAAAGAGGCCTGCCCTGGCCAGCTTGACCTTCGATTCGCCTTGAACGTAGTCAGTCACAACCTGGCCTAGTCCCCTGAAAAAGAAATTCCAAAGTTTAGATTGATACATATTCTGTAAAATTTGTACCTAGTACTCCATAATTGATTAAATCACTACATTATGTGCTTGTTCCTCAAAACTGTTTCCACAAAGTGGAACCGGAAAGAACGCCTCCTCATCCAACGTCAGATTCCATGATACAATTTGTGATGTGTATGTACAAGGGTAGTGTGTATATGTATTTATGTTTGTGTGTGTGTATACACACAGGTGCTGGTCATGAAATTAGAATATCAGCAAAAAGTTGTTTAATTCCATTCAGAAAGTGAAACTTGTATATTATATTCATTCATTACACACAGACTGATATCTTTCAAATGTTTATTTCTTTTAATGTTGATGATTATAACCGACAACTAAGGAAAACCCCAAATTCAGTATCTCAGAAAATTTGAATATTACTTAAGACCAATACAAAGAAAGGATTTTTAGAAATCTTGGCCA
>JAOUQX010084451.1:0-11716 GCA_028566295.1 Liobagrus marginatus
GGATGTACCCCGCCCTAACTCACACACTAAGTTAACTGGGATAGACTACAGCGCCCCCTAGACCCTGAACAGGATAACCGCTAGATAATGGATTCATATTTTCCTTATTAGTTTGTTTGTTTATACATGAATTTACACAAACTCTGGAACACTCGTCAGATACGCTCACTTATTAGCCAACGTTTTAGCTATAATCTGCAGCTTCCTATTTTTACATTACAAAATCTTAATGTCTAGTTTCAGCATCTTATTTGTTTTTTTCCTCACTTAAATTTTCTATGACTGCTAACAGGAGGTCAAAGACTACTTACATATTGTTATACAAAATTTTGACCAGTCTGTACTTTGTACACGCTAACCAATGCTCTTTTTGCCGCTGTGTCGCAGGGGTGGGATACTGTGCAAGCTTTGGAAAGCCATTCTGGAATACCGAGAGAAACCTGGCTGAGATGGCGGCTTGCTCCACCTGCTTCATGTTCGGTGTCATTCTTGCATTTTTACAGACCAAAAGGAAAATCCTTCTCCGGGACATGAGCTCGGGCCCTAAACTGGAAGATAAAAATCTGATCAACGTGGATGTTTTACTCGGGATTATTATGCAATATCCAGTTTGACAGAGACTTGCTCGCTGCAGCCAGAATAAACATAAACTTTCATTTGAAAGCGAATTTTAAGATCTGCTCGCACCAGAACATGCGGGAGGTCGGTCCTGTTGACATGTACAGCTTATTACAGTCTTTGACTATTTAAAAACATGTTAGAAGGAAAAGGACGAAAGCGAACACCTGCACAGGTTCGACGTTCCTCATTCAGGAAGAATATGATATGGTGTTTATGTTTACAAGGAAACTGAGACTGATTATTGTCCTGAGTTACCGTAAGCTAACCTGTGCTTGTGGAGAAAACATTTTACTTACTAGTTTTGTTTTGTTTTGAATCTGAACACTACATTTGATGCTGTGTAATGCCACATAATCTGTTTGTCTAAGCTTTTGTATTGGGTATTTTAGCACAACACAGTGTATCGCATATTGGACTCAACGGCCATAAATATACATCATTTAATCCTGTACTGTATTTAAATAGATGCGACGACGGAACAAAGTTTTAAAAGTCAGATTTCTTTAACACGTGAAGTGCGGGATTTTTTTGTGGGTCATGTTTTATGTCTCTACCTCTAATTAACATACATGGTCTATTGTCTAAGACTCTTGATTTTATAAAGCTTTAACCGAGTCCCAATGCTTAAAAATAGGATAGTGATCATTTTATTGAGCACAGCCTTTTCTGTCTTATATTTAAAAGATGTTGGTTTAATTTAGTCATGATTGTATACTGAGATTATTTGTGTAATGTTATGACAATCCTAAGAATTAACTGTGAAATTAAACTGGGACCTGAAGACCATGTGTTTTTTTTTATTATTATTAATAGTTATAACCACGCAAGCTAAATTTAGATTAATAATAATAAAATAAACATTTGAAACTTTTAGCACATACTAGTGGTTACATAATAAAAGCCTGACAAGCTTTGAAACGAGCATGGAGGAAGGGATAATTTCCCAATCGTCACCGTTTGTGAATAAAAATATCTTACTATTTTAAACGTTTAAAAAATGACTAGCAAACAGCCTAACTTACTACCTGATAAATATATGTGGAGAAAACTTCCTGTAACACGCGTATTAATGTTTCGCAGGTTAAAGTTCACTTTGCCGCGTTATTCTTACACGAATAAAGCATTTAAAACCTTTACGTTTCCATGTGAGACGAGTTTTATTTCACCAAACAGCGAACACACCGTTTTAAACTGTGACCAGCTTTTCTCGTTTACTCTCGCGCTAGTCCATTTTTAAAATGGCGGCTCTCGCGCGTGCTGTTGTGTCGCATAGATTCGACGTCACGCCGTTAGCCCGTGAATGAGCTAGCACGAAGTCTAGCTAGAGTTGACTAGTTAGTTGCGGGTTGTTTTTGGTGCTTGCGGCCGGTTTTGAGTTTGTCGTCGGTGAATTACAAGTTGGAGCTTTAAGGTTAAGCGACGAACGCGCTTTTATGACGTAAATTATATTTTAAAACGATATTAAGTTTTATTGTAGAATGGTTGAGAACCTCCAAGTACTGAAGCAGCAGGTTTGCGTCTCCATCGACGAGGCCAAAGAGAAACTCCATCGATTGGGAGACGCGATATGGCGCAACCCGGAGCTCGCAAATGAGGAAAGGCAAGCCCATGAGACTCTGGTCAGCTTTTTTACTCAGGAGACAGGGTGGACAGTGGAGGCCCATTACAAGCTAGAAACAGCTTTTCGGGCTACGTGGGGGCCTGTAGGTGGAGGAGATAGTGAGTCTGTGGTGAATGTAGGCTTCCTGTGTGAATATGATGCTTTACCTGCTATAGGGCACGCGTGCGGTCACAACCTGATAGCAGAGAGCGGAGCAGCTGCAGCACTCGGCCTGAAGGCGGCGCTCGAGAGCGGGGATGCGTGGCCTGTTCCAATCAAGGTGTGCCAATTAAGCATGATACCTGCCCAGTAACTATCAAATGCACCTGGTGCAGTTATTTACATTTACAGCATTTACAGTTATAGACTAATGATCCGTCTCGGTCTTGAATAAAGTTGAAAAAACATGCGAACAAACACTTAATTAGGAATTAGAGCTCGTTTTAAAAATGTGTCATGGTATATGTGCATATTATAGGCAAAAAAAAATGTTTATGCAAAAATCAGCAAGTGGAACATCTTATTTATGATGTACTACCTCCTTTGCTGTTCTAAGACCTCCACTCAGACTGTCCGATAAATAAACTGTCATGCTGATCAAACCTGTTTCACGAGCGTGATAATCAGACGTCTAGTAGCTGTTGTTAACGCCATGTAATGTATATTATAGTGTGTGTCACATGACTTGCATGCTTTATCCTTTAATTCGTCTTATCACTTCCAGCACGTAGTATGTAACTGCTTTATTCCAATTTATGCAACTGAGGATGTTCATCATTTTGTATATTTTAACCTTAGCTAGTGTTTACTCCTTTAGTGCATCATGGTGTATAATTCTATGTGTAATAAGTAACTTCAGCATTGCTTGAAGGATGGCTAATGTTCAAATGATTAGGTCACCGTGTTGGGGACACCAGCCGAAGAAGATGAAGGTGGGAAAGTGGCTTTGCTGCGTGAAGGAGCTTTTCAGGATCTGGATGTAGTGTTTATGGCTCATCCCACTCAGAAGAACGCTACCTTTCTACCAGCCATGGCTATGCATAGGTCAACATTACCTAGCAAATCTTAGTCATTTTCATGTGCTTAAAAAAACCCAACGCTAGTAATTATTGCTAATTGCTTATTGTGTTTTGATTTGCAGCCTGCTGGTGAAGTACCGCGGGCGTGCGTCTCATGCATCAGCATATCCCTGGGAAGGCGTAAACGCTTTAGATGCAGCCGTCACGGCCTACAATAACATTTCTGTACTACGCCAGCAGCTTCGATCTGACTGGAGGATCCATGGTAAGCGTGGCCACAATACACATTCAACTCAGAAATGTGTACGTAGTATTTAGACTTATTTATTGCCCTAATTTGTAGCATGTAGATGCACAGTATGTTTATTTATTTTTTTATTAATGTATGTATTGTATAATCTTCCTGTTAAACGTTTGTATAATGTAAACTGGAAAAGGTGTGTTTTGGCAGGTATATTAAAGCACGGAGGCGTAAAACCCAACATCATCCCTGACTACAGTGAGCTGGAGTACTACTTGCGTACCACCTCGCACCGAGACCTGCCTATCATCAGCGCCAAAGCCGAGGCCTGTTTTCGTGCCGCTGCAATGGCGACAGGATGTGAGGTTAGCGTTTAACCTTAATTTACAATTTCCGAAGACTCGTATTCCCCCTTGCTTGCCGTGTTGGGTTTTCTTCTGGTTACAAACATTTATACAAAAGAAAAAGAATTTTCATAGCTATATAAAAATCCAGTAAAAAGGACCTGAACATTCTATTTATAATATGATGCAAAAATGATTTTTTATTAAAGCATCGGGATGCCCTAGAAACCAAGTAGAAAAGTTTTTGTCTTGGCAGGTTGAAGTACTGTTTGAGAAGAATGCGTTTTATGAAGTGCTGAGGAACCACACACTGGAAGACCTCTATGAGGAGAACGGGAAATCTCTTGGCATGACGTTTACCACTGAAGGCTTTTCAGGTGAAATAATAATAATAATAAAATAATTCGACACTACAGTTTTGATTCTTGAAACATATCTTTTGACTTACTTTAAGAGAATCTCTGCTGTTAGAAGTTTGATTAAGAAAGAATGCCTACACGCAACGCATCATGTTTATCGGTTGAGTAAAGTGCACTCTGTTCTGCGTCAGGCTCTACAGATTTTGGGAATGTAAGTCACGCTGTTCCTGGGATTCACCCCTATTTTTACATCGGCTCTGAGGCGCTGAATCACACTGCGGAATATGCAGCTGCATCTGGTGAGTCTAAAAATAAAAATCTCAACACACAACGCTGAACTTATGGTTTCTGTGTCCGTGAGCTGGGTGAGTATACATTGTCTAGTGTTTATCCTGTTCAGGGTCGTGGGGGCG
Organism: Liobagrus marginatus; assembly: GCA_028566295.1. Classification (NCBI taxonomy): domain Eukaryota; kingdom Metazoa; phylum Chordata; class Actinopteri; order Siluriformes; family Amblycipitidae; genus Liobagrus; species Liobagrus marginatus. Next base: position 4,598 of record JAOUQX010084451.1, read on the forward strand.
CTGGAGTCTATCTCGGATAACTTTGGGTGTGAGGCGGTGTACATCTTGGACAGTTAATCGCAGGACTAACACTTGGAGACAGACAACCATTCACACACACATTCACTCCTATGGACAATTTAGAGTAGCCGATTCACTTATGCCCAATCACATGTGTTTGGAGGAAACCGGTAGTACCCGGGGAAAACCCGCACAAGCACGGGGAGAACGTGAAAACTCCACACAGAAACACTCTGTGAATAGGGACTCGAGCGCATGTGCCTAGCACTCTGCTACTGTGTCAGACCGTTGTTTAAATATGTTTTACTTACACCGTTCCTTTATATGAAATTTTGATCGGATCATTTCCTTTTGTATTCCAGGTGCAGCTGAAGCTCAGTTTTATACTCTTCGTACTGCCAAAGCTTTGGCCATGACTGCGCTGGATGTGATCTTCAGCCCAGGAGTGCTGGAAGGACTCAAACGGGAGTTTAGAGAGGCCAAGCTCAAAGAGGAGAGAAATTCCAACAGAAGCACCGAGAACAGCCATGAAACAAACAGAGGAAGGGTCTAATACTGAACGGTTAGAGTGACAAAAAGAGGTGCTCTCATGTTTTAAGCTACAGATACGCATACTGAGTAATGGGGCAGCAACTCCTAACCCAGTGTTGCTGTAATGAGCCCTACAACTAGTTTCATTATGGATAACTATAGTATAGATCTTCAGATGGTACGTGCACAGCTACGTGCATCGTTATGTGTCGGGGATTGAAACTGCTGTCTTTATATTGTTTGTTTGTTTGTTTTTTCATTATCTCATTAATTGAGCTGTATTATTTTTTTTAACTGATTCATTTTATTTTTTGACTATTCATAAACCGATACTTTTGAAGGGTCGGTTTAAACGCAAATCCTGTGACGCTAATCCGTTTGTGAGAAAAGTAAGTTAATGATTGTGACACTGGTAATTCCTCAAGCACAGACATTGTCCAAAGCTTATAAGGAATATTTAGAATGAAGAATTGGAAGATGATTATTTAGTTATATATATATATAATGAAGCATCAGTATTGTACAAAATTTGCACAGTAAATCCAGACAGAAAACAGTGTTTTAATTCTGAAGTATTAAAAAGAAATTGTTCTATGGTTCAGCTTTCTGGAATTTTAAGTACCGGTATTCACAATCCTGGTGAATTCAGCTGCTTTAAAAGAGCTTTTGCTCATTCAAACACTTCTTTCTTATGTTGTATTAATTTGTCCTTTAGTAATCTGGGGAACATATCTTTCGTATCATCTCGGCTGTAATCTCCCAGGAACCTTGTTTGTAGGTGCAGATAAAGATGTATTGGATAAAATAAACACTACACACTCTGTTTACTCCCTAAACAGGCTTTTGGCTCAGAACCGACGCTAACGAATCCTTTACACATGTAAATGATTGACATTTGAGAAACAAAATGTATAATATAATCACAAAATAGCATTGCTTTGTGTTTCACGAAATGACCTGAAAGGGGTTATTAACGAACTGGTGCATAAACGGGCACTGAGTGTGGTGTTCGTTTTTATTTGAACGTACAGGAGTCAAAAAGAGTCGACTCATTCGCGAGTGATTCGTCAGTGTTCAAACGCAATTACATCGTCTTTAGAGAATTGACATATATACGACACGTGCTTATAGTTGCCGGGCAACGTAATTATCGCGTAATTAAAGAGTACGTTAACTGAACACTTTTCTTATTTTTGTACGAATTCACACTTCAACCCTGATCTTGGGAGCAAACGCGCACGAGCTCGGGACGGAAGGAGGTATATTCCACTCAAATTCAACCCAAAATAAACATTTCAGGCATTTTTTTTGTGCTCGTTGAAAAATAAAATCCACTTTTAGCCAACATTCTAGACCACATCGATGACCGAATACAGACTCTAGTCCTGTTATGCAGTTAAAATTAGTTTAATGACACGGTCGGGATTTTATACCCGTCTGAATGTGTGCGCGTGCGCGATTCAAACTATAAAAACACCACCATAAAAAACGGTTTCATTCCCGTAGCGTCTTTACTAGTTAAAGTATAATAAAACATGACATTTAAAACGATTAGGAAGGTACATTATGTCACTTCAGTGCATATTTTCCCACAATTAAGGGAATGGTTTGGTTGTCTGAGGTACTTCAAACACTTCCGGTACATAAAAGTCCCAACAACTTCAACATTTACAAGGCTGGTTATTATTATATGACCTGCTATAAAATCATATCCCTATTTACATTTAGGTAAGTAGTTTAAAAAGGTAGCTATTAGCTGGTTAATGGGGTCTGTCGTGTTTTTGTCGAATTAAATTTAGAATCAAATCTAAGAATCAAGAATCGTTTGAAATGCTTTGGAGTCGATTCCACGGAGTGATTCTAATAGAAAATTGAGTGAGGGGGAATCATATTGTGCAGACTCGACACAGTGAATCAGTCTTGGACGTTCTCTATACGGTTCAATAGTTAATAATAATAATAATAATAATAATAGTAAAAAATAATGAACAATAAAAATTAAGAAGGGAATAATAAGTTAACATTTTATTTAAAAAAAATTATTATTGTCCTATAGTTCCCCCTTCACAATGCAACGTATTATTAGTGCAGTATCTATTCACTAATGCTTTCTCTTTCTCATTTCAGAGAGATTTTTCGAATGCTACAATGGTTTTTCCTCGATCCCCACAGGTCAGGCCGTGCCACATTTTTGGTGTGTGCAAAGAAGTAAAGAACAACTTAGTCTTTCAGGATGAAGAATCCGTCATCTTCCCAGGCGGAAGTCATTGTGTCAGCTACAACGTCTGTGAGCGACAGACCAAGTTCTTTCATGGTACGCCGGCTGAGAGCTTCGCTTCCTGACAAACACTGACAAAACATGGATACCGTCACAGTGTAACGTTAGACTGTATTATGAACATCTTAGATGAGTAATCTTTATTGATATGCTTACTATACAGCTTAATATGTAGTTAAATGATATTTGTGGTCTTTTCGTTAAAAACATTCAGTAATTCGACTTAAATGTTACTGTACAGGTGTGAAGGGAAGCAGGGGCACGCAAGCGCTGGCTTTAAGCCCGGATCGGCGCTACCTGGCTGTATCAGAGAGTGGTAAATGGGGCAACATCTTTGTCTTTGACCTGAAGGACCATAGGTACACCAAGAAACAAATTCTGCAGGGCATGGACTACGACGTGCACGAATTTGTCTGCATGGCGTTTTCTGCCAACTCAGAGTACCTGCTAGCCCAAGCTGGAGAACCCACGTGGAACCTCTTCTACTGGCAGTGGGCAAAAAAGGAGCTGATCGGGGCTGTAAAGACCACCACACAAGGCTTTATCAGTCAGGTAGAAGTTATGAGGGTCCATGTGACCCTGTGCATAGTAGTAGCAGGGTGCAAAGCCAAACGGCATGCTTTCGATGTATACTTATGCTTTAGATTGTATACTCCTTTCCCAATCCCAGGTCAGCTTTAACCCCCAGGATAACAAACAGATCTGTGTGACCGGAAAGAAAGTCCTCAAGATCTTTGAAATAAAGAAGGAGTCTCTGAGACAGGCGGACTCGTTTAAGGTGGAGAACGAGGACGTCCTGTGCCACACGTGGATGTCCGCGGATTGCATCATTGCAGGAACCGAGGCGGGGAATCTGCTGATTTTGAGATCTAGACGCCTGTACAGGATGGGGAAACCATACGAGAGGTAACTTTAGAAAGAAAGAGAGATGCAAAGAACTTGTTGATATTTTTCCAATCGCCTGAAAATTCCATTTTTTTCCCTTTAACAGCCAAACAGAGAAGAAGGACGCGTCTTCCTCTTTGGCTCCGGTGGCGTCCGTCACTGCCATCGTCCGCTATTCTAAAGGCTTCGCCTGTTCAGCGGGGCTCGGGTTAGTTTACCTGTACGAGAAGAGTAAGGAGTCTGACTACAGGAAGGCCCAGGCGATAAGAGTGAGTAATGGATGTGTAACTCACATGAACCTTCAATATTCTTCATTTACCTAGACACAAGTTGGGGGGCTGATTACCCCTGGCTGGGTCACCTGGGCAAGGGTGTATGTTGTTGAAAGACCCGAAACACTCGACCTCAGGTTACATCACTGATAATGTGTCTCCGTCGCACCGGTAAGGTGGATATAAAAGAGTGAGTCACACAGAATGATATAGTGAGATCCTTGATGTGGTGTAGCCTCATATGAGGTTAACTTCAAAGTAATGGATCGATATTCTGCCACCTTCTGGTATTGACTGGTATGAGCACGAAAAGATTTCCTCTGTTCTACAGATTCCTGTAAACCCACACAGCAATCATCCACTTCAGGCGATCTCCACCATGTGCCTTAGTCCATCAGAAGAGACGCTGGCCATCAGCACTGACCGAGGCCAGCTCTATCGCGTCAGCCTCAGCTCACCCGAGGTTATTGAGGTAACGGCGATAATAAGCGGTGTGATGAGGATACAGTAAAAAAAAAAAAACACAAAAAAAAACTTTTTTTTTTTAATATACAAAATGACTTCTGATGTCGTCATTGTTTATAGAGTCAGAATGGCGAGTTTAAATTCCTGTCCCACTCTTTTCACTCGGAGAGCATCACCGGTTTATCCGTCTGCTCCACAAAACCCTTCATCGCCACCTGCTCCAAGGACTGCACTGTGCACATCTGGAACTACAGGACCATGTAGGTGGAGAGAAAAACCAAACGTTTGTTTCTAAATAATAATAAGTGATAATGATCAGACGTGGCTACCAGAACATCCCTAGTGCTTATTTACTGTGATGCTTTCTGACCGTATGAACTGTTTTTTTTTTTGTTTGTTTGTTTTTTGTCCCCCTCCAGGTTTCTGGAGCTGTTTAAAGAGTTCGACGAAGAGCCGCGCTGCGTATCGATGCACCCCAATGGCTACTCCGTCCTGGTGGGCTTTTCCACCGAAGTCTGTTTCATGTACATATCAAACAACAACATGCGTGCCGTCCGGAGGTTCCCCATAAGCAACTGCACGGACGTGGGTTCTCAGCACCGTGACTTTATTTATTTGTTTGTTTGTTTGTTCAGAAATAGTGTGAGTACATTAAAGCATGTGTGTGTCTACAGTGTGTGTTCAACTACGATGGCAACAAGTTTGCCGCCATCGACCAAAACCTGATCCATGTTTACAGCCTCAGAACCCTGAAAAAATTCGATCTGAGCGGCCACAAAGAGACGGTTAGTATATTGGTAGTATATAAGGAGGGTGATGGTGGCTCAATGGTAAAAGGCTCTGGGTCAGTGATCAGAGGGTCAGGGTTCAAACCTCGCACCAGGAAAGCTACCATCATTGGGTCCTTGAGCAAGGCCCTTAACCTCAGTTGCTCCAGGGGGCGCCACACGTTCTGGCTGACCCTGCGCTCTGACCCCAGCCTTCATATTCATAAGCTGGGATATGCGGAATAAAAACATTTCACCGCATGTACAGTATGTGATAAATTGATCTGGATGTATAAATGTTGGATGCTCTTGGAATGGAATCATTGAATCCTGTTACGCTGGACTACGTATGACCCGACAGTCATATTCAGATCATTTTCATCCGAACACGTATTACACGACTGTTTTTGACCCATGTGACTAATTGCAAACGTACGTATGAGCAAAACTAAAAAAAATCCTGAATGACCACTCGAAGGAAGAGTAATAATAAATAGCTGTGACTCAAACACTGACTCTTTAGGTGCAATCTGTGAAGTGGAGCGATGATGACCGCCGCCTGGTGTCGTGTGGGATGGACGGAGCTGTATTTGTGTGGGACAGTCTGACTGGCAACTACGAGGTCAAAAACGAGATGGAGTGTTGCTATACGGATGTGACGTTCTCGCCTAATAGCGGGACCGTCCTCGCTGTAGACAGCAACAACCTTCGCGAGATCAGTCATGAAATGGCAAGTCAGAGAAAAAAAAGATACATCATGTCATTTCTGTTCTGACTCTGCGAAAGATGGATAAAGTTATACTGGTTACTACACAACACATAACGATGAGTTATGTTTTATTTATATAGCACTTTTTAACATTAAACAAATGGATATTTATTTATGTAGGTTGGACTGTAGTCCAGAAGACGTTATATTTTGTTTCATGCTATATCTATATACACCAAAATATAAGCCTTAGTTCATTCATTCATCCATCCATTATCTAGCGTTTATCCTGTTCAGGGTCTAGGGGGCGCTGTAGGCTATCCCAGTTAACTTAGTGTGTGAGTTAGGGCGGGGTTCATCCTGTACAATCAGCAGTTAATCACAGCACTAACGCTTAGAGACAGACAACCATTCACACACACATTCACTCCTATGTACAATTTAGAGTAACACATTCACCTATGCACAATCACATGTGTTTGGAGGCGGGAGGAAACCGGAGTACCCAGGGAAAACGCGCAAGCACGGAGAGAACATGCAAACTCCACACAGAAACACTGGGAGTCGGGAATTGAACCCATGACCTTCAGAGCGTTAACCACCGTGATGCCCATAAGCCTTAGTTGATTTGTATTTTTCTTTTTGTATTGAGGTTCTGTATGAAATGGCGTCCTATGGCGAGTCCATCACCATGACGTACTCAGGCCGAGCGATCATCATTGGGACTGCCGCTGGTACTATCAGGGTCATCGAATACCCTTTTAAAAGAAGGAGGACCTGGAAAGAACATCAGGCCCATTCGGGTGCCGCCACCAAAGTATGTGTGTGTTGTCTGAGAGTGGTGATAAACTCTACATATAAGCTTCCTCATATCAGAAAATACAGTTCCTGGTGCTTTAATAATCTTCTCCATCCTTTTCAAGTCGACTTTTTTTTTTTTTCCGATGAGTGCAGGTCTCCGTCACACCTGGTGATCACTACTTGGTGTCTGCCTCAGAGGACGGCTCCATCATCATCTGGGCCATTGACCAGGATGGGCAGGGCCCTGAGACGGTCAAAGAAATAGATTATCCTGAGGAGGTCCTCTGTACAAAGGCTATTCTGGAGGAAAAGGTAAAAAGGACAAGCTGATGGAAAGATAGTCCTCTTAAAGTAGTACCGTTTGCATAATAATAATAATAATAATAAAAACAATATAATAATAATAAAAAC
>JAOUQX010084468.1:0-11714 GCA_028566295.1 Liobagrus marginatus
ACACACACACACACACACACACACACACACACACACACACACACACACACACACACACACACACACACACAATATGAGATATAGCGATAAAATAGAAAGACCTTTTTTACAGGCTTGTCATTGCTATATGTGCAAAGCTTCTTATCACTGTTTAACCCTTTACAGTAAAATATCAACGCCTTGATGTCTCCGTCACGCTGCTCTCATATAGGTTCAAGTTCAAGATGCTATTTGTTAGATCATGCTTTCTTAGCTACAAACGTTGTATTAACCAGCCCTGCTAAACTATAATGAGTTTGCTAATGTACAAGTGAGTAAATGTTTTAGCTGTGGTTGAGTGTTAAAACTGGACCCTGCGCAAAGTAGTGAATTACCAAGACCAGAGACATCCTGTGTTAAACTAGTGTGTCTCTGATATGAGATCTCACAGGGACAGGGAGAATTCTCTTGCAGTATGTGCTGTTTCTGATAAGTCCTGCTATCAGTGGTTACCAGTCAGCAATGTGCAACACAATTTGCCTTAAAATTCACTCGCCAAAGCAGAACTTGTTAATGGGCCACATTACACTTTACTAAGTTCCAAAAACTTTTTTTTATTTTTTTTTATTAATACAATACAATACTAACGTCTTTAAATTTGTATCTATAATCAAAACAGTGCACCAGACTTAGGCACATACAAATAAAGGCTGTAAAGAAAAAATGCCTTTAAAAACCATAAAATGTTTCTTAGTTAATAAAAGTTAAGAATACAAATCAAACAGTAACAGTGACCTGTGATTTAAAAAGAATATTCTCTATTGTCTTCAATAAAGTTTTTAAAAACACCGTCATTGTCTCAGGTAAAATATCAGAAACTCTAACGCTAACATTTGTACTAAAACGTTTTGCAAAGTAAAATATTTTGGGGCAAAACCCTATTTTTTAAATATTGAATTACTTTCAATTTTGCATATGTCTAAAATGTAACATTTTTTATATTAAAAAAAATTTTAATGTCAATTTTGTGAGCTCTATTGCACTGAGTTTACTGCTCTTGTCTGCCCCTAGTGGAATAACAGCGACTAGCACCTTTATTTTGTTTTTCTAATTGCTCTAACCCTAACACTAACCCTAAAACCTATCCCTAAATCCTAATCCTACTGGCTAGTTTGACAAATATTGTTATTTTTAATTTCATTTCAATTATTTGCAGCAACTTATATTGTTTTTATAAGTCTCATCTGATTTACAGGGTGTGGCATTCAAGTACTGTACTTCAAACTGCCTTGTTATTATAGCAAAATTCAAATAACCACATTAAAATAACTCTGATATAATAACCACGTTAAAATAACTGTGAACTGAAGCGCAGCTGACAAAATGAATAAACACCTTCTGGCCAATCAGATTGCGGCAGTGCTGTGGAACAATATCATTGAGTCACTGTAGCATAAGTTTAATTCATACAAACTTATGTTGCCCCCTTTTTATTTATATTTAGTAGCTACTTTAGGGTTAACATAATGAGGGATGAAAGCGGAAGCAGCACAGCGAAATTAATTTTGGGTTTTGCTGCATGTAATTTGTGATGCTGTACAATTATAGCATTAGGCACGATTGTGTTTTGCTTAAAGCAACTGAATGTCAGCCCTGTCTGTAGAACAAACCTTTATAGATATGGGGAATTATCAAGAACGCGCCAGCATGTTGCACACCCATGCACACCCAAAATTGTCAAACTGGCATCTAGTGCAAATGCAAAACCGTAAGAGATGCTGCATCAGATCAGTGTTTAATTAATACACCTTTGTAATAATTTCCTAAAAGGTAGAGAGGTAGATGTGTTTCTAATTAAATTAAGGCATTCATTTGGTTGAGCAACATTTTCAGGCTTACATTGTGATATTAAGTTTAAATGATTTAAAAAAAAAAAAAAAGCTCAAACAGCTTGTCTGGCCAGGACGAATATTATTCATGTTAAATGCATGCGTCATGAGGCTTTTTAGTTTCATGTACTGGTTTTACATTGAAATTACAACCTGGCTTTACAGAGAACCTGTAAATGTTTCTCCAGAGGGAAGGACCCTGTGATAGGAGTCATTTAATTAATTCATTCATTCATTGTTTCTAAGACTGCAAAATTCTGTCCCGCTTTTTTTTTTTTTAAATCGTATGTAAAATGTGAATGAATTCTGCAAAGTAAACAGCAAACAGGTTTTAAAATAAATTGAAATAAAATGAAGTATTTAAGTAGGTTAAAAAAAAACTAAATAAACAATAATATCACTTAGAATATTGCTGTATTGGATGCTAACTTGCTATTTTTTTATTTCATTTTCAAACACATTACACAAATTGATGTCCACACTTGTATCCATAGATGATGTAATGATGTACACTGCCTTACCTGGATCCAGGTGTTTCTGGTGGTTCTTTATTGTCTCGGAGTGTGGAGACCCGTAGCTACACCGTGAAGCCCACAGTCTTCCAGGATGGGAGTAACCGCACAGGGGGGTGTAAGAAAGATAAATTGATGGAAAAAGTAGAGTGATGGTACGAAAGGGAAACACCCTTTCTGACGCCACAGCATTCTGAGTCACGTAAAGAGGGACGGTGTACAAACTGACGTCCTAGAACACCCCCCCTCCCCCCTCGCAAAGCACCCAGGGTGGCAGAAGGGTGATAAGCCCTCATTACATTGACCGTGTTATCATTAAAGAACAGTTTACAGCAGGGATACCCCAAACCTGCTAGCGTAATATTAATTCTAAGCTGCCATGGACAGTGGCCTAGTTAAAGTATGCACTTGTGGGAGAGATGTAGAGAAAAAGAGGTAGTAAAATATGAGAACGGGTGATTATGCTGTTTGAGAGGTGTGAAGATTGGACAGGATGAAAACAACGTCAAGTAATCAGCACAGAGGCATCTGGTCGTTTTACGTCAGCTTGTTTACTAGTTGGGGATTCCCTTTTTAGAGGGATTCCCCATCATGGTCCTCCTCTGATCAATTTGATATGTAGCTGGTTTTTTTTTTTTTTTTCCACCAAGTCATTCAGAAAGGATGAAGCTGCCAAAAATGCTGATTGGATTCATATTATTTGCAGGGCATCATGACTGTAGTGACTAAAATATACCTGTAAGAAAACAAAATATGTACGAGTTAGAAAAATGGTCCAGATACAGAAAATGTTGCAGATAAAAATTGTACATGTTTACGGTCAAGTCTCATTTAAAATCTGGGAAAATACAGTACAATGGTAACCCACTTTTATTTATTTTATTTTGTATCTATTTTTGCCCAATTTTCCTTTTTCAACTAGTTACAACCCCCATATTTAATTGCTTTACTTACTTACTTTGACTTGCTTTAATCAGCACTAAAGAGAGGATAATGTTTTTAATGTTTTAAATGAATAAAATACTTCTGCAAATTCTTCATCTTAAATGTATAAATACTTGGTAGAAGTATTCTTAGAAGTATTATAGAAGCTGATCTTTATTTGGGGTTAATCAAAATGACTACAGATTCGTATTTTTACTTGAATTGTGTTTGTTTTTTATACGTTACATTACAGATAAAAGAAATCTGATTTATCTAAATTTGCTTTATCTAAACATTGATTTTTTCTACAGCAAAACCTGCCATTCAATAAGCATATGTAGATATTTAATGTCACCTGTAAAGCTACTAAATCAAGACATAAAAAGTAAAAGATCTTGAACATAGATAGATAGAGCATATTCAAGGATTCTTGATTTGTATATTTTCCGTTCAGTTTTCTTTGTTATATCATTAATTGAATTAGTTTTTGTTAAATTCCTTTTTTGCTAAAGTGACAACTGAGTTTGAGTAGAAACTAAATCATTAGGTACGATGTTCATCGATAATCGTATTTTTATTTTTTTATAATGACGATAATTAAATAATTAATAAACAGGGAACAAATACAGTACAAATATATCTAGCAAACATAAATAGGAAAACACTTTTAAAATATACATTTGTGATTAGATGATGGATATTTTATTAAAATAAGGAATTTTAAGCCAGGCAGTCTGAATTATTCATATTATTGAGATACCTTGTAACAGCTGCATGCATTTTGCTATTACAAAAACAGTAACCAATCATTCGTGTGGAAACCTCTTGAAACGGTGATGCTGTATTTCAATTTGAATTTATGTTTGTTGAAGTTTTGAAACGTTGCCTGTGTGTGAACACACCCACAGAGCTAGCAGTGATAGGCTCTATCTACACAAGGGCAAGCACTTGGAGTTATTATCAGCTGCCAGCGTTCATGCATAAGGCGTGAACAACACTGTTCCATACATCAGGTTCATGTTAGTGTTTGATCCCGGAGATCTTTCATATTGCTTATTGAAACATAGCTATTTTTGTCTATTGTGTAATTTGAATGCAAAGTGATACAAAGCACTATGAAGCTAAATTAATGAGCAATTTGCTAGAGATCTGATGGCAATATGAATTGACTACAGAAACCTCAAACAAATTTAAGTCTTAATGCCAGAATACTCTGCTTTTCACCCGTTTATTTCATATTTTCTGCTCGCCCATTTAATACAAGAGCTTATTGTAGCAGATAGATTTTCTGGTTCAGGCATTGTCACAAGACGGAAGATAAAAGAACAAAAATGTGTAGGACCTTTGATCTAGCTGAAGACAATAAACTCTCCTTAAATTCCTGAAATATACAAATGACTTATAGCTTGTAAACTTACTGTTTATTTGTCTGTATTTCAGTATTGAATCAAAGATAATTAGGAAGAATTAAAACTCAGAGACAGGATGTGAACAAAAACTGCTCTTTGGCAGTTTTAATTGAGTTAATTGAGTAAAACACACTTCCCCTGCATAGATTAATCTTATCTCAGCGGTAGATTCCTGTAAAATGCATTTGTGTGACTTTCATTTAAAAATACTAATTATTTATAAAAAACAAATGATTTTTTATACTATAAGTAGTTTAACTGTATAGCAGGTCTCTCCAAAGTGCCTCTCCTCGCTTTTCTTAATGTGAACCTACGGCCTTTCTAGCATATGCCATATAATCTGTATTTAGTGTGTATTTCTTCTACATTAAATATCTTGTTCTTTTTTAATACACTTTTTTCTTTTAAGGTTTCAAATGATGTCATTTCGAATCTTCGTATCTTTCGAATCACAACGTGTTAATGTTGTTTTCGTCCTAGTACTGTACTGTATAAGTAAGTCATTCACTTGTTTAATGAAACACTGAAAGTTTTCTCCAGCACCACAGGAGGCGCTAGATGTTCTCTTGTTTGTCACTGTGCTTACGTCCCAAATCGCTCACAAATGACTACATTCGTGCACTTCATAGGGTATGAAATATTTGCTTTTACCCCCGATTTTAGTGAACTATTACAAGTGTACGGACTTTTTGATATCTCTGATCAATCGCTGTTTTGCTGTGCTAACATTATAAAACAACGAGTGAATCTGACAGCGGTCGTCGAGGTGTGTGATGGGTGTACAAATCAAAGTGGAATATTGGTAAGATTTCGAGGTGTTTTAGGTTACATGTTTAAAAAAAAGTAAAATATCTAGTAAAAATAATGCGACGTAAATATAGTTGTGTGTGCTTTTCGGTTCCTTTAAAGGGGTGCTAGTCAGTTGCGTTAGCATGACAATGTAATAAATGATAAGTCGTGTAAGCCAATAAGACAGCGTTATTCGTATTTTTTTAATTTAAAAGAAATAAAATAAAAATTGTGGTAGAATATTGACATCTTGTTTCGTGTTGCTAGCTCGGCTTCCACGGTTCGGTATTAGCTTAGCTGACAGGTACAGATAGCTAAGCTAAGTTTAACAGTCCAATAAAAAAACCTACTTAAAAAACCTTTGTTGTTTGCTTTGCAGAATTCGCTCACATTTCACATACGTTAAGAAAAAAACGAGACGCAATTTTTAACTGTGGTAGAAAACGTTAACCGAAACATTTAACGGAGCGCGAGCTAGCAACGAGAAACAAAATGGCAATTTTCTACCACAGTTTAATTTATTGGGTTATTCGGCTATACGTGTTTTTTTCCATTATAATAAAATGAGCATCTAACATTCGATCCAACACAGTATCTTACTGTTGTTAATGTGGAACTATGCGGTGTCTGTTTTCCTATTCGAGTCCTTCTGCGTAGCGTTACACTTCTATTTGTGAGAAAATACATTTTATTTTCGAACACTAAAGAGTACTAATGACTATGAGGTGTGTGCTGTGGTGATAGGAGTCTTTCAGGTTCAGCAGCATTCTTGTGATTTTTAACCGGAAGTGCTAGCTCAGTGGTTAAGGTGTTTGACTACTGATCTGAAGACCTGGGTTTTATTCCCAGCACCACCAAGCTACCACTGCTGGGCCCCTGAGTAAGGCCCTTAACCCTCATCTGCTCTGTTGTAAGTCGCTCTGGATAAGAGCGTCTGCTAAATGCTGTAAATAAAAATGAACCTTGTGTTAATTCTGCACCTATAGCAACAAAGGACTGGAGATTACTAAAAGCAGGTGCTGGAAAAGTGACGGTGGCCATTTGTTTGCCAAAAATCAAACTTAATCAAACTGATGCACTGTGGTGAGGTTATACGGGGTAGAAACAAACAATGTTAAATACATTACAATTTTATTGACTAATAAACTGGCCAGCATGTCCAATAAACATTGCTCCTGTCCTTTTAATAATTTCTAAAGCTGTACATGTTATGTAGCTGCTCATAAACAGAATTTTCTTCCTTTGTCTTTCTACAGTGGTGGGTGAGGCTACGAGCCCCGCTATCAGGAGCTCAAGCGAGTTGTTCTCGCCGAGTTTCCTGAGGCGGAGGTGTCCGGCTTCGTTGGCCGCCAAGGTGCGTCATTAAACAATATACACAACGTTATCGTTAAAAAGCAGAATGGCAGTCCTTACAAATGTTTTTTTGTCTTAGGGAGCTTTGAGATTGAGATCAACGGGCAGTTAGTTTTCTCAAAGCTAGAAACCAGTGGCTTTCCATACGAAGATGATGTGAGTATCTACAAATATTCATTTGTGTTCATAGAGATCCATCCTAGTAGGCAAAGCGCTAATTGTGACCGTCCGTTAAGGATGGCAACACACGGACAACCAGAAAGAACTTAAATGTAAAACTGCTCTTTGGGTTTGAGAATTTAATTTACTACGATTAAAAATGTACTACAATATAAATAAATAAACAATTACAAGCAACATATAGATTGATTTTTATTGCAGCTACAGGCTGTTTGTTTAGACCATATTAAGTCCTCTATAAAACCCTCTGTGTACAGACTATGTTTTGGAAAATTTGCAGCTTCACTTTGTAATATTACAAGCGCTGACAATATTTGCCTTCTTAAAATGGCCAATAACCATTCACAATAATTACAATTATGGACAAGCGTTAGTCAGTTGAGAGACCATAACATTACAAGCACAATAATTAATTAATTAATTTTAGCTTGACCACTCAGATTATAGAATCTTATTTTTCTTGAAATTATACCATGGATCATTTTTGCCCTCTCTTTCTCCCTCAAGGTTATGGAGGCCATACAGAAAGCCCACGATGGCAAACCGGTGGAGAAAATCACCAAGAGCCGGCCACCTTGCGTCATACTCTAAGCCTTTGATTACATCAGAAACAACAAAGCTATAAGCAAAACCATTGTAGCTGTGAAACAGCGCATCGGATGTCTCCTTTTACCTCTGCTTCTAACGAGGTGTTTTGGACTTAAATGATTGATGTAGCTAAAAACTAATGGCTACATTATGAAGCTCTCAGTCCAGTCAACATTAAACCTAGAACAGAGATGAAGTAGAGACATCCATGTGGGCATTAAAGAAGTTGAGATATCTCTGTGCAAAAAAGAAAAATGCTAACTATATTTATTTAAAGATTTATCACTATTCCTTTTTGGTAATGTACCTGATAACGGTTATGAGTTTCAGACAGCTTTCCTGTGTAATTTCAGTTAAAGGAGTCTAGAAAGACATTTAACTATAGACGATATAAAATCTGTGCACATTAAAGACACTGCTAAAGTAACAATTATAGCTAAGATTAGGAATGAATGTACACATGCAGAATTAAACGATTAACAAATCACAAAGTTTGAAAAACAAAAACAACTTTTGCTAATGATAAAATCTTTTTCCTTCGCAGGAATTGGCTAAGATGTTGAAATGTTTTTACTTAATGTTTCCTGTAGTTATTTTGTAAGACTATTTCCTGGTCATACAAAACTTTGCTGCTTATGTGGATTTTTTTGTATATCTGCTTGGTACCTTGATTATAATATGCTAAGGTTTTATCAGGGATAAGATAATGAAGTGAATTTCAAAGAGTGAATGCTGTTTCGGTTCTTTCTTTTCAGACACGTTTTGTCTGTGCAAGATGTACAGCCTGATTCTTGATCAGAAAACAACTGTCAATCAAAACTTTGCTATGCTACTTTGTTCATCATTTGTGTTCGTCATTATGCCATTGATGTTGTTTGATTTCATAACCACATAAGAGAACAATAATGTTTAATATTTAGAAACAAGTTGTTTTATCTATTGTCACTATAGACTCTAATCCAGATTGTCTTTTCTCATGATGACTCAATTAATTTTGTTCATGCAAAAATCTAACTTGTTTCTAACCTGCTGCAGGCTTGAATAAAACTTATTACAAGTGAGTATAGTGTTTATCTTTAAATGACAATAAGGCAGCTAACTGGGTTCTAAACAGGTTTAAATTGGGAGAAAAGCCACAACTGGAGCTTGGGTTACTTATAAACTCCTAATGTTGAACTATTGACGCACATGTAATCAGTGTAGAGCTGAGTTGTGTATTGCAAAGTTGTCTAGTTCTCTGGACTATTCCACTTACTGCCTTTTAGATGTGAGCCTTGCTTGCACCTCAAACACCCGAATTGCAGCTTGGAAAACACTGAAGTTAATAGTGAATGTTAAAAAAATAAATTATATTAATGACACTTCCCCAATTTCTTTTTACAAGATAAAGATTATGCTTACAATTATAATTAGATAGTGCACGGTACCAAGTAGTACACGCTTGTTATTGGCTCAAATTCTGTTTCAAGCTTTATTTAAAAAAAATATATATATATATTTATATACTGTAATTTTAAATTTTATATATATAAATATATATATATAAACTTTCACATTTAAGAATATCTAACTTTAGAGCATGGTTGAATATGCCAAATTAAAGTAAAAAATAAGTAGTGTTAATGAATGTTAAACTATTATAACGTTAGTATTACAAGTAAACTCTTTGTAGGTTATTTTATGTAGCCATTGTGTTTTTTTCTTCTGCGCGCGCGTGCGCTAGTGTATGTGCGTGCGTGCGAGGAAGCTGTGATTCACCTGCGCGACGTAATGACTTGAACATGAACAAAAAGTGAAGGGAGCGGCTCTGTCGTTAGATACCAGGAAGTGACTGAGCGTAAACAGTCAGCATAAAGAAGGAGAAAATGGTTGTGACTGTAAGAGTCGAATACTGGTAAGTTGTGTATATATATATATATATATAATCTATAGATGTATATATAAACAGATACATATATTTGTTATTCATGTTCGGTTGTTATTAAGGATGTACACAAGCTTTCTAAAAAAACAAACAAAAAAAAAACGGCGTTTAAACTCGTCATAGACTCTGAAGTGAAGTGGAAATAGTTAACTTAATAGGACGGAAGACTTAAATACCCGACTGATGTTTTACGTTTATGCCGGTGTGCGTGTTGTCTATCCGGCAGCGGAAGCTGAGGCTACGACCGGCGCTTCGCGAGCCTGAAGCGCGCGGTCATGGACAAAGTTCCAGACGCAGAAGTGAACGGAACTGTGGGGAGGAGATGTAAGCCACCTCTGCCTCATATACACCTTTTGTTTTTGTTTTTGTTTGTTTTTTTTAAATGTATAAATGTTCATGAATGCTTAAAACCAATTATTTCAATAACTGATACAAAAAGATATAAATAAATAAACAAATAGCTGTAAGGGGAAATGGCAGAATCAACATCCAATTGGCCAAGATTTTTAGATAGTTGTATTATTTATAGGACTATTTGAATACGTATATGAAAAACGTTGAATACGTCTACTTAAATATATTGTAGAATATGTGCAAACATGTGACAAAGTTATTAAGAGAGAAAATATCTTAATGGAGTCCTAAACGCTCTATATGGTTTGACCTATAGACGTTACAGAAGCACTTGGCTTGATTGCAGCAGGCTGAACAGGAAGGTACAGAGTTGGGTGGAGTTCTTGATGATTGTCATAGCTTTGTATCTTTCACCATATAAAACACATTTAACCAAAGCATGTATTATAAGCAGGTATAAGCAAACTATACATTAAACTGCAACGCATACACTAAGACATGATTTAAAATGAATTGTACATATACTGTCTTTCTTCTGGCCCAGCTTTGATTTAACACTGAAAATATTATTTCAGTGGTCAGGAGAGCCACTGATCGTTTAAGGTCACTATTTAATGTTTCCGAGCCAAAGAACATCTTTCTTTCTGTCCAGCATGCTTTGAGGTTGAGATCGACGGCCATCTTGTGTTCTCCAAATTAGAGTCAAAAGGATTTCCTTATGAAGAAGATGTAAGTATAAACTAAATAGGCAGAATATGTTGCAGTTCATCATTTTTCTTTTAGCCACAATGATTTCAAAATGATTTCAATACAATTGCAATGTTTTATGATGCTGCAAGCATGTGATCAGTGGTCAGTGTATTTCCAAACATTTTATATTACCCGTCCAGTGAAAATCGTTCTTATTAATCTGTTACAACTTGTTCCTATTTGTTAGAATCTAATCTACGCTCACATTCTGATGAGCAGTGTCTTATGTGTTATCTGTTCTGTGTGATTCATTTAGACAGTATAACTTTTCTTGTCACCTCTCCAGGTGGTGGCTGCGGTAATCCAGGCTCAGAATGGCAAGCCGCAAAAGCTCACTCGAAGCTCTAAAGAGTGTGTTATCTCCTAACCTGCTGACGTGCCCACTGCTACCATAACCACAACCCTGATTGTTTAGATTCCGTTCCCATTGTGTCTTATTTTCTTTCTCTGCTGCTGCTCAGGGCTGCTGGGACTTACATGACTACTGTAGCTGAAAATGTATAAAGTTACGGTATGAAGCCTGCATTCCCAAAGGCCTATTGTAGGAGCAAAGAGATAAACAGACACTATGGGGGACAGGGTAGTGGGATTGGCAGGATTTATTACTTTATGTAATCCTACATTAAATTTGCTTGCTACCTTTTATTTAAACTAGATGCAAACCATGTGTAAATGTCTTATTTCTTTAACCTGCAATTATTAAAGACACATGCTTAAAGATACCGTTATTTACTTTGTTGTCTTTCTTTTAAAAAAAAACAAAAAAAAAAACGCATTTAACATATTGTAATTAAATATTTCTTTCCTATATTATTAAATTGACTATAAATAGAACAAATCTCAAATCTTAGTATTATCATGTAAGTTAGGGTTAGAAATGAATGAAGCCTATGCATGCGAATTCAAATTCAGAAAGATGTGTGTGTGTGTGTGTGTGTGCATGCGTGTGTTTATTTACAGTCTTAACAATTACAGTCTTAACAAAAAGGGTGATGGTGGCTCAGTGGATAAGGCTCTGAGTCAGTGATCAGAGGATCGGGGGTTCGAGCCCCGCTCCAGACAT
>JAOUQX010084484.1:0-11712 GCA_028566295.1 Liobagrus marginatus
GGTGAGTGTGTGTGCAAAGACTGAAGCATGTGAGAAACCTAAACTAAACACTGAACATACACATGCTTCCTCTCACAAAATGTCAGTAATCATTCAGATCTTCAATTGTTATTATTATAGATTTATAATATTCTTATAATAGATAATATTATTATTCTTATAATAGATAATATTGATATTCTTACAATAGATAATATTGATATTTTTTATAATAGATAATATTGATATTATTTTAATAGATAATATTGATATTATTTTAATAGATAATATTGATATTCTTATAATAGATAATATTGATATTCTTAAAATAGCTAATATTGATATTCTTATAATAGATAATATTAATATTCTTATAATAGATCATATTGATATTCGTCTAATAGAACAATAATCATATTAATTATTTTATAATAAACGATTATCATTTCTATTATATAATCTATTTAGACTATGTCAAATAGTCTTAGTTTTCATTTTTGATTTCGAAAAACAGTTACAAAGCAAATGAGGAGTATCTAAGTTAGCATAGCATTGACTCAGTCCCTTTTTCCTCTCGTTTTATGTTCTGTGTGTCAGCTACACAAGCAGGTCTATAATCGACTCCATGTTCTGTTGTTTTTTTTCTACACTTGCCAACGTCCTTATTTTTTGCATCTTGTTCACAGAGACACAAGTCTTACATACTTTACATTTAAAAATGTTCAATTGTGGAGTTTCACACCACAGTCTATAGAGTTTTGAATGACCAGATCGGTCTGAACAGAGATGAAAGTAATTTAGATAATCGCTGGAACAAGAACGTGGCATTTGTTGCAGACATCAACAATAAAAACACATTTAATAAACCCTAAAAGTAATCATTAAAGCCAATGCTATAGGCACACCCTCATCTTTCCTCATGTTGTTGTGTTTTTTTGTTGCTGTAAAGGTTGACTGCTTTTACCTTTTTGCTGACAGTGTGCTATCTAGAGTTTTCAGCAAAACAACAATTTGCCCCTTTCTCTCTTGTTTGTGTCTGTTCTGAAACAGAATTGGGTTATCGGAGTGTCAAAATGACAAAACCTCACCGGCGCAATGAAACGTCTCCCTGGTTCTATCTTGCATTGGCATTTTTCCAAGGATCAGAAAAATAACACCAAAACCAGTTAAAATGATAAACAAGCAATATGCATATGACCCCGTGCATGGTCAGCGATGTCAAAGGTACGGGGCAGATTAATGCACAAGATTCTAGCTTTTTTCTTTGATGTGTTTTTATTATCTAAATAAAAGGACCCATGCCTAATACCACTATTGTGTTTAACATAGATCATCAAGAATTGATTACAAATGACTTCATTCATTGTCTAAATAAAGGACTTAAAAATATGTAATTCAAAACAAAATTCTCGCGCATGGATTGAAAACCGAAATCAAACAGAGTGCTATTCAGACTTCACATTATTAATGTTATTTAAATGACACATAAAAAAAGAAATACCACACATCTACTTGAGTATATGATGGCTCAACAATTAAGGCATAAACATACATGCCATTGTCTCTTTGACACAACTTTTCAGATCTAACTCCTAAGATCCGAGCTTTGGGTTGGTCTGAATTTTATGTCCATGTATATGGACGCCAGGTTGTATGAGGTTAAATAAGTGTTAGTGTTAACGAGCCTTACCCTTAACTCCTGGCCTTTGTTTGACCAATTGGTGCATGTAGCATATGTGATTTACCAAAGACATGGTTTACATAGATGTAGTGACCGCCAGACCTTGTTGGCCCTACAATATAGAAACTCTGCTGTTTGTAGGAATAAACAAAAGAAGACACTATGCTTGCAACATCATGTGCGTGCATCATCCCTGATCAGTCAGGACACCTTAGGGGCGACTGAGATCTTCTCTTTATCTCTCCTAAGCTTTGTATCTGTCATGCCATGATATAAACTCCAACAATATGGCTGTAAATGAATGAACTGAAACTGTTGTATTGAAATAATTCAATAAACATGGAGGTGAACTCAAGAGCAAAAAGGAAACGTGGGAGTTTAATCTTCATGTCGTGAAATATACGAATCTGTCAGCTCACTGCCAACGTTATTAAAACAGTGTTTGAGAATTTCATCTTGCAGGTCTTGGTTAATATCCTGCGTTCTTCATTACTGAGTGGTTTATCTGTCGTTAAATGGAAAGCTCTGGTAATTAAAAACTTTAATAAAGTGTTCCGTGGATAATGTTCTTTCTCTATATCGTGCTCGTTCCATGTTACGTGCACCTGATAGTTCATAAAGATGAAGTGAGGCGTCTTTTCCTATCCATTTCTTTCCTTAACAAGATTAACTGAACCAATCAAAAAAAGGACATATCTGGCCATAGACGTTGATGAAGTCGGGC
Source organism: Liobagrus marginatus (assembly GCA_028566295.1). Taxonomy (NCBI): domain Eukaryota; kingdom Metazoa; phylum Chordata; class Actinopteri; order Siluriformes; family Amblycipitidae; genus Liobagrus; species Liobagrus marginatus. The sequence continues at coordinate 2,385 of JAOUQX010084484.1, forward strand.
AGGTAAAAGATACCCGAACTGCAGCCACTTGTCATTTTTATTAAAAAAAAGAATAAAAATCTGGCAGGCCAGAAAGGCTGAAACACTGGTTTCCTATAAAAACCAAGTTAATATTCTGCCTAGGAAAAAAAACTCCAAAGTGGATTGTTCAGGCAAATTTATTAATATCATTACTCTGCTGTCAGATCTCTCACGAAAAATGTCAGTCATAAAAGCCTTGCTCCGTTCTTACCTTCAGATTTACCCAGAATCCATCACAGCATGAAGCAAATCATTAAACTCCGGAAAGAGCGAGTATGCGTCTTCTAATGGGAGTTGAAGAGGTTACATGACACGCACCGATTGGTGCAGGACGTGAGTGATGGACGTATAATCTGGCCAATGACATCCACTCGGGAAGAAAATAGCGAAGTGAATGACCCATTTCCAATAATGACACACACCAGGGGAATAAATGGCCCATTAAGTCTGCTAAACTCTTTCCTTTGCTTTCCAAAAAAACCAGCCTAAATATACCCTGTATAATTTAGCTGGTAGAGTATCCGTTATTCTTTTTGTTATTTCCTCGAGCTGTTAGTAAATTGAAGGATCATTTTGTGTTCATGGCATGTTTCTTTCAGCAGGAAGTTAATTGAATGAAATGTTGCACTGCATTAACCAGGCTTATTACCGACATTCATTGTCTAACGCTTATCCTGTTCAGGGTCGTGGCGGCGCTGGAGTCTATCCCAGCTAACTAAGGGTGTGAGACGGGATACAACCTGGTCAATCGGTAGTTAATCGCAGGTCTAACACTTAGAGAAGGACAACCATTCACACTCACATTCACTCCTATGGACAATTTTGAGTTGCAAGTAGTAGAATTCACCTATGCACAATCACATGTGTTTGGAGGAAACCAGAGTACCCAGGGAAAACCCACGCACAAACTCCACACAGAAAAACCCTGGCAGGAATGGAACCATGACCTTCTTGCTGTGAGGCAGGAGTACTAACCACTCTGCCACCATGCCACCATGATACCAACATATGTAAGGAAAATCCATTTACAGTTAAACTTACTCGGACCTACATTAATGATTGGTTAGCTTTCTTGATTTCTAAACTTCCTGTTTCCACCCTGTGTATCCATGAAATTCCATGTTCTCCATTGCTGGTTCTCCCTTGCTTGCTTTCCGTAGTTCAAATACATGGAGTGTAGCTTTTTGTCTGTAGTGTGTGAAAGATTGGGCTGTGTGATGGATTGGCACCCAATGTCAATGTGCTGCCAGTACCCTGGGATAGTCTGAAGGTTCCCCATGACCCTGTGTAAGATAAGCAGTACAAAACATGTATGGATGGAGACACAAGTATTATGAAGATGCTCTAGTTTCTGCTCTAGCTAGTATATTGACCCTAACTATAAACCCCTCTGTGTGTGTGTGCCCTGTGGTAGATTGGTGTCTCGTCTATTCCCATCTATTCCCAGATTTTCCAGGATTGCCTCCGGAGCCAGAGAAAGTGTTTAATTTAGATTAAGATTTAAATATCTTTCACCAGTGGCGGTTGTAGCTTGAATGCTGCCCTGGATCGATGTTGGCATTGATGTGACGTGCAAATGAGCGCCGCCCCATGCCGCCCTCTGTAAGATACTGCCCATGTCGCCCATGTCTAAATCCCCTATTGTGTTCAACATAAATTAATGAGAATTCATTGCAAATTACTTCATTAAGTAAAATTTTTTATCCATTTTAGTACTGAATTTTCTATTTAAGGGCAAAACAAATTAGTATCAAAAAGTCAGAATCGGCCCGCTTCATCTGGTTTAGGATTTGTTTAGAATGCGTCAGAATTGTTTTAGGCAGCAGCTAAAAATCACTTTGCCAGTGTTGGTTTGGATAAGTATCAATTATAAAGTTATAATTAATTTGGATAAGGAATCATTAAACCGTTTGTGTTTATTTAGATAGCATTTATTCTTAGACCAGTACAAATACAGATTCATCTAGAGTTTCATTTAAGTCTCCTTTTATTAAATTTCATATAATCATTCTCACTAATCCTAAATGGAACAGATGTGAACAGAAACCAAAACCAAAAATTCTCCTCTTATAAACCTCAAATAGGTTTTAAATGTGCCGTAGGCATGAATTTAGGCTTGAGCAGATACATACGTATTTACAGTGGTATTTGTGCAGATACAGATATCAGACATCAAGCAGAGCATCAATGTGTATAGGTTCTGATTAAATCACAGATTTTAAACACTCTAGAAAGCATATTAGACAGGTCTACGGGAAACTCAAATGTCAGAGTAGGGGATGAGGATGAAAGAGCATTTAAAGCTTGAACGCAGATGAAGCTTTGCCTTCTGGCATTTTCCTCTTTCATGCCTAGTTTGATTGACAGATGGTATACCCGAGAGGGAATTGTGATTTATGTCGCATGAACACTGAAATATTTCGGGTATTATATCAGAACAGCCGAGTTACTTCAGGAGACGACTGAAGACCTACGTTTTACTTAAATACCTATTACTTGATTGTTGATAGTTTTAACAGTTGCTCTTTTCCCAACAGATTTGGGTTTGTTACAGTTGTTTGTGAGCCGGCGAACCAGAATTGAACTTCACTGGTGGAGAGTGGTTTGCACTCCTGCCTCCAGGCATGAAGGTCATGGGTTCGATTCCGTGCTGAAACAAAAAGTCACTTACAAAGTGTAAATTATTGTGTAAAGTGAATAGCGCTGGGGGCGGTGCTACCACAGCGCATTAAAGATAATATTTATTATGTGACTAGCACTGGGGGCGGGGCTACCACAGCGCATTAAAGATAATGAAGTAAAACCTGAGGCAACTGCATCTCTGTTTGCTTTCATACAGATTACATAAAAAGAGAATATTTGTTTTCGATTTGACTTGCAGAATTTAAAACTAGACATTCTAAGTAGATGTATGTTTTATGTTTACGTGACAATTATTCAGTAAGTTACAGTTCACTTTCAGACTGGACTTCGCTAACGGAGGCACGGCAAAACGCGCATTCTGTTTTATTTATTATTTGATGAAACATATTTTTTATATTGTGAGTGCATTAAAAAAATACACTTCAAAGTTTTGATTGGTGTTTAACACTTATCTGTTTGATTTAAATCGAGGGAGTATTTTTTGTGTCTTTTGCACTGATAAAATATAAAGTGAGTTTTTAGCGCGGGCGATATGACCAACCCCAGAGGGTTAAGGCTCTAGGTTACTGGTCAAAAGGCTGGGGTTAGGTTCCTCTACATAATTTGATCTTGTATTATTTTCTACTCATTTTCCAAATTACTGTACGGCAGCTGCATCAATCCCAGATTAAAATGAAAGAAAATTGGACAGATCTATTTTTCTTTCAACAATTTTGTGTTTGGTTTTATTTTCCTTTGTTTTAGATCTGATCGCGATTGGTAGATAGGTCCGTTTAGGAACATCATTTTGTGGGTTGCACTCAAGAAAAGCTGCTCCATCCAGGAGCGCTGTAAGTGGGTGGAAGTGGAGGGTGACTGAGTGCATAGGGCCCTTTGTCACAGTCAGAGGTGATAGTCTCAACCACGGATGCCACAATTAGAAGCATAAGGCACAGAAAACTGGAAACACTTCAGGAGTCATCGTATTGATTGTCTTCTATAGGATTTCTGGGAAAAGTGTGTGCCACGTTTCTTAACAGTTTGACTGGAAACCAAGCCAGGCAGATGCTCTACTTTTGTCATGGAAAAAGACAATACAGCTTTGACAATAAGTGTTTATGAGGATAAGCTAAATGCTGGAATTTTCAAATTATGTAAGGCTTACTGTGTAGACACATTATTTGCATCACTGTCATTGTGTTCGGGTAGAGACATTGACTTTTTCACTATTTCACACCCACAAAAATGTAAACATGAATAAAACGAAACAGTAAAATGTAACATGACACTGAACAAATGAAACTGTGATAGGTTGCCATGCTGCCTTCTTGTGTGGTCCTTCGCCAATAAACGCTGCCATGGAGATCCGATCTTCTGCCATCAGTCTAAATGAGTGGCTACGTTTAAGATGTCTAACTGACGACAAAAAACAACTATACTATCATTTCGGAAAAAGAATTCTGCTGTCTTATTAACTTTTTCACTGTTTCAATTTTTTCCCCAAGATTGTTAACTGCTTTCTCAGTGTTTTCTTTATCTGTTTTTGCAAGTCAACAATAACTGTCTTGTATGGTTTCCAGTTAAAATAAAAAAGGCCACAAAAGAGCGTTAAAAGAGTTAAAAGAGCTTTGCTACAGAAATTAGAATCCTAAAAGGGTACTTCTTCATTTACTATCACTCTGTGCCTTCTATTGTAGCATAATTTAGCAATTATGAATGGTTTGTGGGTTGGTAAACAATTTTTTCTGGTTACAATAAATAGTTACTATTGTTCAACCTGTCAAACCTTTAATAACTACACATAACTACAGCAAACCATTTCAATAAATAAAGGCTTTTATTAAATTAACATTCAGGGTTTGAAATGAACCCCAGCCAAATGCGGGTATAAATCAGCTGTGTGGGGCAACGACGTCAAATTACTAACCAATTTGGGGGGTTCATTACAATATGTTTCCTCACTAGGAAAGTCCGTGTATATCAAATCTGCGCAGATTTAGAGCAACTCGCTATCACCATGATATATTATATACAGCATATTGCGCAGAATCAGCGCATATCTGACTTACTTGAACACACGGCACTACGAGACAAATAAAACGGCGCGCGCGTTCATTTTATTGAAGCTATACGGAGATAAAAAGTTAATTAAAAAAACATAATAATGTGGCGATACTTGCCTGGGGTAAGTAACCCATCTGAAAAAAAGTAAAGATTTACCAAGCAACGAAAAAAAAACAAGAAAATAAAATGAGAAGTTTTAACACCAAGTAGCAATCTGGGCGCGAGTAGCTAGTCTTTGACTGAGCAGGAGCGGCTGAACATTCGGCTCTTCCCGGCGAGAGTCGGCTCCTACAAAGTCGTTCGCTACAAATGCAGAGGCCGCGTGCATCAGAGGGAAGGAATTCATTTTATTCATCCGAGCTAAGCCAAAAAAAGATATAGGTAACAATTTTTTTTTATTTTAGTCATGTTCACGAAGTGACAAGTAATATCAAGCTATCCAAGTGTCCGTTGTTTATTATATTAGACGCGATACGAGTAATCATGACTAGGCAAACTTAGCATCACCAGCTAACTTGAATGCTAAAAAGCATCAGCAGCTAACGTTAACAGAAAATAGATGTACCACGTTAAAGAAATTTGGAATTAAATGTTTAATTGATTTTTGTCCTACATTAATGGCTTGCCTTTTTAGTGTGTGATATGAAGCAAAACAAACTGTACAAAGACAAAGTCTGCTAATAAAAAGTAATAAGAAAAGTCTTTTGTTAATTACAAACGGCTCAGTCACTCAGTGAATGAGATTATAAAAGTCCAGAATTTAGATTTAAAGAATATTCTGATCAAATTGAACTTAGTTTCTAACTTTCTAATGTGCCAGCTCCTGATTTTCGGTCATGCTCAAAACGTAACATAATATAATAGCAGTAAAAGTAATTATTACCCATTCTGTACTGTGTATTTATGTATTGGTTACTTATAGTAAGGCTTTTATTCATTACTTATTTTCTTGTAATTCCGATCAGCAAGGCTTCTTGTGATGGGAGCTTCTCCACTTAAAAAAGTGGTCCAGACACAGCTGAGTTCTACTATGGCTTTGTATCTACGATGAGAGCGTGAGAAATTTGGGTGTTTTGAGTATTGGATCCAAGCGTATCAATAAATTTAATCTTGACAAATTTGTTGGTGTGTTTGCCTGGAACCACAAAATCCACCAAATACATCTTTTGTAAATGCACGCTAATGTTACAGATGGTCGTAAACACATTTTCAGAGGACTGCCCAAGTTGATTTATGTATATTTTTGGTTTGTGTTATACACTTGGTCATTTTATTTACAGATACGGAAAAGTGCCTAGATGTAGGTTTAGATGAATGTTAAAAGTGTGCCCCCTAACAGCATAAATAGCCCGTGCATGCCCCCAAGTTACTGTGGTCTAGAACCGCCACTGATTTCATATACATATACATTCACTCTGTGATTATGTGCAAAGACTTTTATGATTGTCTTTGTGGCTACACAATAGGAAAATTCATTGAATCTTATAAAAAAAAAAAAAAGTTTAAATATTGTAATGGATTTTTTTTGTGTGTGTGTGTGTGTGTGTGTGTGTGTGTGTGTGTAAGACTGCATAAAAAGAAGACATTTGATGATTCAAATTGTGTCTAAGGACTGCACCCTTAGATCTCCGAATTGCCTTAATACACTGATCACTTTACTAAATATTTAATCTCTTTACTTTAACACTTTCATACTTTAATAAAATCTTTCTTAAACTACATGTTTTGACTGATCTGGTCTCCATAATCCATTAAGGTTGGATTTCCACAACAATGTACGCTATATTTATGGAAAAGTTACCAGCATACCATACTATATGTGTGCCTTCTTCAAACTTTTGGATGCCACAATTTTGTAAACACACAAATTGACTAGAATGTCTCTATATACTGTAGCATTATCTCCCTTCACTGGAAATAAGAGGCCTGAACTCTGAACATGATTAATCATTCAAATAGTATATGCAACTTTCCAAAAGCTCAGGTGAAGCAAATCGAAATAGTTATTCTGATATAATTTACAAGAGAAGCCACAGGGTAATGCTATTAAAGGAGCACAAGGCAATTTTATTTAAATCTGTTCTCCATCTGCGTTAATTTATACCATTATCCTTTCACACAAACGTTCACATAAACCATTGCAAATGGAGAATAGATAATGGCAAATCCAGTTTTTACATAACAGCATAATAAATCCATCTTTATTTAGATTTACCTGCATCTGCAATTATCACTCTCAAGCAATCCCAGAATAAAGGTGTAATGTGAAATCTAACAGGAGAGGGGGGAAAAAACTCCAGCTATTTTCCTGTGTGGGGCGGTAATAGCAAACTTTAAATTCCAAGTGATAAACAATGAGTGTTAAATGTGGCTGTGTAGATGTTTAATGCCACATTAAGTCGTAATAAAACAATAGAATGGGCCGTGCAATAAAGAAAATATAGAAAAAAATGAAATCTTTCTCTTATTTAATTACCAATATACAGATATGCTTTTTGATATTCCCACGCACCGCACTGTGCTCCCTCATATCAACAAGCACTACTTCACTGGTCCCACCTCACTCTGGACACAAGGTAGGGTTTCATGACTTTTTTTCTGTTCTGGCACCAAGGTGATTGAATGAACTTCCCATCAATGTCAGTTTCATCAATGACGCTTAAAGACCAAACTCTTTCTTAAATCCCCTTCTAATAAAAAAACAAAAACAAAAAAAAAACACCTCTTTTCTAACTTAGGCTTTTTTCAACCGTTCAAGTTCAAAGTTTATTTGTCACATGTACATCATACATAGTATAACATACAGTGAAATGCTTTGACGACTGACCGGAAGTTTGCTGTAAATAGGGCAGAGGGAGAGTGAGAGAAAGTATACAGGGGGGTTGGTTGCATATAAACACTATTTACAGCAGGTTTGGTTTTGGGGCACTACGTTGTAATTTTACAAACCAGAAATGAAATATTCATTGATGGAGACTTGTACGTCGCTCTGGCTAAGGGTGTCTGTTAAATGCTGTAAATGTAAATGGTCTAATTTTGCAGTAATAGAGTAGGACACACTAAATCTCAGCCCTTTATATCCTTTCCTAACATTTATGACATTTGAAGCGACTTTGGAGAGAAACTAAGCAGTTGAGGGTTAATAGCCTTGCTCAGGGGCCCAGCAGTGGCAAATTAATGGGCTTTTCTAATGATTAAGATAATTCGAAAACATTATCGGAGGCTCTGCTAATATGTGCTCAACATGTCAGATCAACATTGAGGTCTCCTAGACATTGTCTTAAAGCAGCTTTACAGAAATAAAAAAATAGGTTCCGTTTTGGTCATCAGTGATCTAGACTTTGGTATAATAGCAATGATGTTATGTAATATAGTATCAAAAGGCATTAAAAAGGCATTGATTATTCTTTCTGCTGCCACCATTTAACTTGATTTTGATCCAGTGCAGCCTTTCTCCGTTGACGCTGCTAGACTTGCAGATGTCAAAGTTTTTGCATCATTTGCTTGATTGCACTAGTATAAGGTCTCAAATCAGCTGTTCACTCTCTAAGACTTAAACACTTTCAGAACTTTGGGTTAGACTGTGTTTTTCTTGGTTGCCAATGCTACTAAATGTGCGATACACAAAATATTCATGCTCTTGGAGGATAACCATTATTAACTCTATCAATTGCACTGTATACCTGATAAGATTTTCTTTCCAATTAAGCAGAAGCCATTCCTGGGTCAACTGAAAGCCAAGCTCAACTAATTAAACAGATGGCCTCAGGTTATATAAACTCCATCAACATTGCATTGTGTAGGATTGGCCTCCTATTGTGAAATATCTAAGGAACAAAGATGTAACTTAAAACTAATGCAAGAAATAAGGGTTGTAGGTGAACGGAAGTAGGTGGAAAAGAATAATAAATAAGAGAAACAATATAGTGTATAGAAATGTATAAATATGGGTTTGCTGAGACCGCTTTCCTGAGTTCCTAAGTTGCCGTATGAATCAGTTTGGCTTCGTTGATTCCCAATAAAGTTTACTGTTGCAATCGAAATCCTGACTGAGACTGAGAGCTTCTTTGGCCAAAAAAAAAAACAACCCAATAATATTTCCTACAGTAATATACAGAAAGCATTGCTTGTTCAGTGCTCTGTGTAAAAGCAAACGTAGCCAAATGGCAAATAAAATAGCGGGTATCATTATTGCATTGATTCCAACTGGTCCACCTGTATTATAAGGATTCGTCAAAAGGGGTTTTAGTCAATAGATGATGCTGGTTTCTAAAATTGGGTCACAACAGCTGGTGTTCTGTTTACATAAAAAAAAAAAAACACTTGTAAACACATCTCCGTTGTCTGTAATGTGGTTAAACCAAAAGCCATTAAACTGTCTCTGAAGGAATGGAGAAAGCTGGCATTGTGGTTAAAGGCTGGAGCATGCAGAGAGAGAGAGACTTAGAGAGAGAGACTTGGAGAGAGAGACTTAAGCCTCGGTCACAACCTGCCGTACTTGCAAGTGCGTGCTGTCTACGTGCAAAAACGGGGGCCAAATTCAAGGATCCGTGCGTGGTGAGTACTGCCTCCGTACGGATTTGGAGCACGCAGACACGCCGTAGCATTTTTAGTGCATGCA
>JAOUQX010084543.1:0-11701 GCA_028566295.1 Liobagrus marginatus
ATCCCAGCGTGCTTTAAAAAATCCATCATTGTTCCTGTCCCAAAGAAACCCCAGCCTGCCTGTCTAAACGACTATCGTAAAGCATTTCACTGTATGTTGTACCACGTATAATATACATGTGACCAATAAACGTTGAACTTTGAACCTGGCACAGCATTCAAAAAAGAAGCCGCCAACACCTACCGGGAAAACTTCCTCGACATAAGATGCGGCCTACCATCTCATGTGCCAGTCTACTCAGATGGCTCAAATATGGGAAACCAAGTACCGTATCTGCTGCAGTAGGGTTTGGGACAAAGCAAATTGTAAAACTCATCCCTGGACAGAGCTCGACCTTCACAGCGGAAGCCTGCGTGCTGCAGATGGCACCAGAGAAAATTTAAAAGGATCAACAATGCCAATTCTTAATCTGTACAAACAGCAAACCTATACTGTGCCAATAAGTCCACATAAAATGGCAAATGGAATGGGGGAATGCGGGAACAACAAACTGTATGAGATAAACCCAGAGCTAAAACAGGAACGATGGTCAAGAACCAAGCAACACCAAGAAAGTAGACATGACCAAGTCTTGTGCACAAGGTGCCGAATAGGCCACTCAAGACTCACCCACTCATATCTGCTGGGAGGAGAAAAGATACCGGCCTGCAAGCGGTGCAGAGACCATAAGGCAATTTTAACAACATGCCCTACTCCTGAATGATACAAGGAAACTGTTTGACACAGAACGTGCATTTTAGAGTTTTTAGCAAGTCTTAAGCTAAAAAACATTATACAAACGCCATCACAACGGTAACGCAGCTATGAACAGGCATAAATAGAGACTCCTAGACAAGGTGCGAAACGGGCTTTAAAGGCATTAACTCCTCCTGCAGTTCACCATGAATATAGCCAAAGATGCTGGCATGGTGGAAAACCCAAACAAAAAAACAGTCATTGATTTGATTGTCTGCGAGTGATCATTTTATTGAATGGTACATTGTAAGCTCTTTAATAAATGCAGCACATTTTTCAACCAACAAGTTTGCATTGAATGCAATCCTTGGAAAGATGTCAAAAAACAAACGTCTTTGGAAAGGTTCTTTGCGCAGGGTATCCCCCACACCTAAAAGGCCAGTCCGTGAACATATTATCTGACATTAAACCGGTCTGTGGCGCAAAAAAGACGGCTGCTATACATCACAAATAATAGACTATGACAAAAGTACACTACATAAACATTACAGTAGACTACAATAAATTATACAACCCAAAGGTTTAGTACAGGTACTAAGATTTTTGTTACAACTCTGAGTGATGGCTCACAAAAAATCCTGTGTGTGTGTGTGTAGAGACATTCTGCTGGAAGAAAGTGGAGCCAAAGGGGAAGTTTCCGTGTCCCCGCAGACGGCAATGCTGTTGCATTGTGGGAGATCGAATCATTCTCTTTGGGGGAACAAGGTACACTCGCCTTATTTACAGTCTTCTCTTTCTCATGCTTTTTTGAGCACATCTTCATAATTCTCATCACACTCTTTCACAGGTCACTTTTAAGACTCATCTCTTCATCACACTCATTACCCTTTTAATTCAAACCCCAGACTAATTTGTGAAGCAGTGCGAAAAGCCTAAGAAAACCCACAGATTAATCAGAGCAAAAGCCAAAATGTTAAGGCACACAGCTCTGAGAGACGTCTCAAATCTGTAACAACTGCAAAGGATGATAGACATTAATGGGAAAATGCTTGGATGCATTGTATAAACAATTTATGAAATGTTATTTTTGTAAAATCACATCACAGAAGGAGCAAAAGTAACATACAGGTGCATCTCAATAAATTAGAATGTCTTGGAAAAGTTAATTTATTTCAGTAATTCAACTCAAATTGTGGAATTCGTGTATTAAATGAATTCATTTCACATAGACTGAAGTACTTTAAGTCTTTGGGTATTATAAATTTGATGATTTTGTCCCACATTTAACTCTCTGGGGTCCGAGGGTTTTTGGGGCTAGTGAAATATTTTGACATGCCCTAACATTTGTGCATATTTGAGCTACTTGTACTATTAGCCCCAGTGCCCATGATTTAACATTAAACTCTGCCTCCCTTCAGGAGTTTTATCCCCGGTCTGTCAAACCATGCAGTCCGGCACCACCGTAGTCCATTCTTACTCCGTAACTAAATGGTCAACACGGCTACCAGCCTCTAGGACCAAGTGTTCCAAAGAAGGCTCAGTCAGGTCTAGACGATAAAACCTCCCAAATGTGTGCGCGGAGACAACTACGTTTCCTGAACAGAAACTCCCTTAAATAGAGCCGATGACAAAGGTATATCTCTAGTTGAGTGAGCACGTTGTTTCATTGGAGGCGCAATGTTTGAACTGTGGGCCATTATAAGCCAATGTCGCACACAGAGATCGCGGCTAGTTACACCTTGACTGTGGGGAAAAACCTCTACCCTTGTCCAGTAGGTCCTGCAGGAAGCTTAACTCGTCCGAAACAGAGCATCCGTACGGAGCACTAGTGCACTAGTCTTCAAACAATTGCCACTTAAGGCTATATAATGAGCGCATGGCTGTCGCACTCGTGCTCTGGATTGTGTCAATGAACTTTGGGGTTAGTCCCACCACAGTTAAACTCAGTCTCTCACAGGACAGACCCAGAGAGAATGCCTCAGTGGGGCGTGGTGGAATATCTCATCTCGTACCTGCGAGAGGATATCCCTGCGGCCATGGTAGGCCGTAGAGCAGCTCCTTCCCGGCCAGTATGGCGCTATCAGGATCATGACATCAGGATCATGACGTGATCGCGCTCGCGTACTCTCCGTAATGGGGGCACGATCACGTTTTTCTAAGATGCGCCATTGTAACAGGCTGCCGTCACGACTGCTCCGATCTTAGTTCGCTGATTTTCTTTAGTTTTTTAGTACTTTTCTTTGTACCCCATCTATTTTTCTTTCACCATGGAGCACATTAAGTATAGCAGAGAGACTATTATGTCTATTAGGAGTAAATCTACTCATCAAACACCATTTTTAACCCCAGATCCGAGTTGGCCTAGGGAGATCTTGAAAGGAAGCGTCAAACCTAAGCATCCACGAGGGAAGCGAACCGACGTCAGGAACAGGCTAAGGGCACGCGCACACTGCGCTCCCCTGCCTAGCATTCTGTTAACCAACGTCCAGTCACTGGAAAAGAAGCTCGACGACCTCAGGGCCAGGGTCAAGTTCCAGTGAGATATTCGTGATTGTAATCTCCTGTGTTTCACCGAAACATGGTGGAACCCAGCAATACCGGACCACGCCATACAGCCAGCCGGGTTTTTCTCGGTTCACCGCATGGACAGAACAATGGAGTCGGGAAAAACAAAGGGTGAACAACAGATGGTGCAATAACGCTAGCATTTTACCTGTCTCACACTCTTGCACATCGAACCTTGGAGCTTCTGACTTTAAAATATCACCCCTTTTATCTTCCTCGGGAATTTAGTTCAGTTATAATCAGTGCCATCTACATTCCACCACAGGCGGACACGGACAGCGCTCTATGTGATCTACATGAGGCGTTAACTTCATATCAAACTTTTTACTGGGACGCTGTGCTTATTGTTGCGGGGGACTTCAACAGTACCAACCTCAAACGCGCAGTACCGAACTTCCACCAACACATCACGTGTGCCACCACGAGGCGAAAGGACACTGGATCATTGCTACACACAACTCAAAGACAGTTACAAAGCTAGTTATATTCCCCACTATATATATAAATATATGTATATATGTTCCTCCCCCCCTCCCACTTACAGCAAACACCCAGATAGTCGCCAAAGATTTTCACTATATGCTGTGTTGCACAATGTATATGTGACCAATAAACTTGAACTTGAACTTGAGTTTACGGAAGTAGTTATGGGATTTATCGGGAAACTAGCTGACGATAGAATTCAGCGATTCACTATCAAAACATTTCCCAATCAAAAGCCATGGGTGGATAAAACTATCCGCGATGCGCTGGAATCTTGCTCTACTGCTTACATCACGGGGCTCATGTCCGGGAACATGGACGATTATAAATCTGCACCCTATAACGTGCGCAGAGCGGTGAAAACAACGAAGCAATGTTACAGTAAAAAACTAGAGTCTCTCTTCCATCAGAGCTCTAGAAACATGAGGCAGGGACTAAGAACAAGACGGATTATAAAACACCAACATCCAAGATAATTATGAGCGCGGACGCTTCATTTCCACACGAGCTAAATATTTTTTATGCTCGCTTCGAGGCTGCAGCTAACAGCGCTAACGGCGCTAGCGTCTCTACCTGACGTCGCTGACGGTATGCAAGCAGTGATTGCAGAAATGGATATCGCGTTCATCATCTCAGAGCACGACGTGAGAACAGCCTTCAGGAGAGTAAACACCAGGAAAGCTCCAGGACCAGTCAGCATCACAGGTCAGATCCTGAGAACCTGCGCTGACCAGCCTGCTCCAGTATTTACACAGATCTTCAAACTCTCCCTGGAACAATCTGTAATCCCAGCGTGCTTCAAAAAGTCCACCATTGTTCCTGTCCCTAAGAAACCCCAGCCTGCCTGTCTAAATGACTATCGTCCAGTAGCTCTGACCTCAACTGTGATGAAATACTTCGCAAGGTTAGTAAGAGACTTCATCACTAGTTCACTACCAGTACCAGTTTGCGTATCGTTCTAACCGCTCCACTGAGGACACGACCGCATACTTGCATCACACGGCCCTAGAACACCTGGCTAATCATAAAGGCAATTATGTTAAAATGCTGTTTGTGGATTACAGTTCAGCTTTCAACATAATAATCCCCTCCATACTCACTTCCAAGATGGAGGCCCTGGGACTCTGCACATCGCTTTGTTGCTGGATCTCAGACTTCCTCACGGACAGACCACAAACAGTACGGGTGGGAAAACACACCTCACCTACACTCACTCTCAGTACTGGTGCTCCACAAGGCTGCGTTCTGAGTCCCCTGCTGTACACACTGTACACACATGACTGTTTGGCCGCTTCCAACTCCACTACCATTGTAAAGTTTGATGATGACACAGTGGTGGTGGGTCCGATCTCTAACAACGATGAGACGGCCTACCTTAAGGAGATTAAAACCCTGGAGACATGGTGCCAGGAAAACCATCTCCTGAACTTCAGCAAGACAAAGGAGATGATCGTGGATTTCAGTTCAAAGCGGGAGATGAGGAGCTACCAACCACTCATCATCAACGGGGCCCCAGCGGAGAGAGTGGACAGTTTCCGGTATCTTGGTTTCTACATCACAGAAGATCTGTCATGGACAGATCACATCGATCCGATAGTTAAGAAAGCCCGGCAGCGACTGTTCCATCTCAGACGTGTAAAGGACGTTAAACTGCCCTCTCAGGTGCTTAGGACTTTCTACACCTGCACCGTTGAGAGCATCCTGACCGGCAGCATCACAGCGTGGTTCGGGAACAGCACACAGCAGGTCAAACGAGCTCTACAGAGGGTGGTACGATTGGCTGAACGTTCCATCCGCATTGAACTTCATGACCTGCACAACATCTACAACAAACACTGCTTATCCAGGGCCAGAAAGATTAGGAAAGCCCTCAACCACTCGAGCAATGGACTGTTCTCTCTGTCCATTTACGGTAAGGGAAGCGTTTACGCTCCTTAAAAGCGAACACAAAGAGGATGAGAAGGAGTTTCTTTCCGCAAGCTATCCGGGCCCTCAACCAGACCTCAATCACATACACACAACAGGACTCTCCTTTTTGCTTTTTTTGCTTCTTGCCCGTTTTTTTCTCATGGGACTTGTTTTGCACGCACATCTGCACAGGACTCTCTCTTGGACTCTCTTTTGCACACACATGCACAAAGTTGCACAGAATGAATATGTACACTGTATTTATATTTTACTGTCTTATACATATTGCATATGTACATTGTAATTCATAATTACTGTACGTATTGTAGATATTATTTATATGCAACCAACACTTTCTTTCTCTCCCTCTCCCCTATTTACAGTAAACTTTTGGTAAGTCATCAAAGCATTTCACTGTAGGTTGTACCATGTATGATGTACATGTGACAAATAAACTTTGAACTTGAACTTGATTGAGCTCAACAGGGGGAGTACATGCGGAAGCGCATCTGGCCACTCGTGGGCTAGCGGATCCCCACGTTCAACGGTGCAGCCTTGTATGTTAGGGAAAAGAAAAGGGGGCAATGCGTGTTTTGCGCGAGGCAAAGAGATCTACGGCAGGTTGGCCGATTCTCTGGCATATCGTCGCCAACATTTGGGGACGAAGTTTCCATTTCCCATACAGTGGGTTCCCTCTGGAGCGTAAATCCGCTTCCCTGTTCGCTATTCCCGGAACATGTCGTGTGCAATGATAAAAGGTTCGTGCTGCTCCATTTTATCAGCTTTTCCGCCAACTTGTGAAGTTTGCGAGACCGTTCTTCCTCTCTGAAAAAGAGAGATGCATCCTAGAAACTTCTCTGACAGGAACGCTCGAATGGTAACTGAATCTAACCAGAGCCCCTCGCGTATTATCTCTCTTGTGGGAGTAAGACAGCTCTTTGCCTGGTTTATTCTGTACCCCAGTCTCTTCAGGTGAGATACTGTATCGATCTCTGCTTGGTGTGGTTATGGAACGCACACCAGCAGATCGTCCAGGTCGGACACGACTCTGACCCCCTGTTCCTCAGTGGCATCAGAGCTCCCTCCACGCATTTTTGTTAATATCCTTGGGGCGAGAGATAAGACGAAGGGAACTTTCACTTACTCGTATGCTGTGTTCCAATATGCCAATCTCAGATATTTTCTGTGAGCAGGAAATATATTTGTGAAAATGAGCATCCTGGAAATCTACTGATGTGAACCAGTCTCCCTTTCTGACAATGTTCTGAGTGAAAGCATTTTGAACTTGTATTTTCTCAAATGCTTGTTCAGAGCTTATCAATCCAGAATTTGGTGGAGACCTCCCCCTTTCTTGGGAATCACAAAATAACGAGAGTAAAAACCTTGACGCTTTTCTTCCATTGTGATTATGCTCCTTTTATAAATAAGTAGGATATTTCTTCCTTTAATATGCGAGCTGACTCCCCTTGGGCCGCCGACTTTACTACTCCGTTGAATGGCCGGGATTTTACCACGACTTGCAGTCTGTAACCTTTGTCTACAGTGGACAGCACCCAGGGATGGACTGTGCATGCGTCCCATTCCTCCACCTGAGCAGCGAGTGGGCCTTTCTTGTTTTTGCTCATTACCACCATCTAGCGAACGCGGGATTTTTCTCTGGTAAATGAGTTATAATTATCTTTTTGTGATTTTTTTTTGTTTGTTTTTTATTTCCTTATTCTGCTCTGTGCCCTTGGCTGTTTGCCTGGATGCAGCAGACAACTTTTTATTTGTTATGGGATGCTTGTGGAACTGTTGGCACTGTTAGCTATCGCTCCAGGTAGCGCGCCGCTTTTTGTGGTGCCTGGGATTAGTTGACCAGTGTTTAGCAGCCACCGCTGCCTAAGACTGTTTGTTTCACGAACCCGGGCTTCGTCTGAGTGGTCATGTTTCCCAGCTCTTGTGGCAGCATGAGGTGTGTGTGTGTGGGGGGGTGGGTGCTGATGCTTAGCCTGACCCCCCTTTCCTCAAGGGTCTAAAACGTGGCCGGCTCAGGTGAGAAGGCCGCGCCATCGGCTTTCTGGGGAGACAAACCTCAAAAGCTTCGCCCTCCTTCTTGTGTTGCTGCCGCATCGCTGTCACCGTTGCTCCAAACAGAGCTTTTGGATCCACTGAAGCGTCCAAAAACTCTTTTATCCTTTTTAGAGAGTACATTCAAGCACAGCCATAGTGATCTCTCTCCCATGATAGTTAGGCCCATGCTGGGGCCACAGAACGGCTTCGTGCGACGTGCGCAGGTTTAAATCTGCGATGACCCATATCTCCTCCCAGAGCGCCGGGTTGGGAGATATGGAGTCTAGTTGTCGTCTCATTTCCTCCAGATGCTCAGCTTGGTACGCTGTGAGGAGAGACATTACGTTCAGAGCACGTACCGGCACGGGTCCATTATGCCATGACTGCCACTTGAAGCCTCCTTTCTCACGTTTTAGTCAAAAAGCTCTCGCAGTGATGCCAGCTTTCAGGGTTGGATATAGCTGACTGGGCGTGTTTAGTGCCCAGGCAAGAGATGCACTTGTATGGAGCTGTACTGAGAGTGGTGAGCTCTCTAAACTTGGTCTTGTTACTCACACTGACACATTAGTTAGCAACTCCAAGTGTGGCCACTCAACAAACGTACGGAAATTACTGCATTCGGGACGTTACCTTGCGACTTCGTCAATGAACCTTTTAGAAATAGTTCCGAGGGACTGCTGAGGACAGCTTCCGAAATCTTCCATGGGGAAAAGAGCGAAAATGATGAGGCAGCAGGTGGCTGCGATATACAGGCAGGCGGGACTCCCTGATCGCTAAGCGTTTGGTCTGCCGGGGGCGGCAGACGTGGTGTTATTGGTGCTTCCACAATCTCTCACGCCTGAGGCGTTTCTTATTGAGATACCGAACAAATCGTTGAAAGAGAACCTGTATTGAATAGTTTGTAATAAAAGATTTGAGAAATCAGTCATGTAGGCCTGAATGTTTATTTCAGAATGATGTGAAAACCATTCTAACCACTTATTCACAAACAACAACATAATGATTTACACTTCGTAAGTGACTTTTTGTGTCAGCACTGCTATATGGGTTTGGGATGTTAGTCATGAATATTTACACACATGGGGAGACTAAAGACAGTGTTTTTTTTGTATCTTTTGCATTTAGTGAAAAAGATGAATTGTGTGAATTTGTGAATTTTTTACTAACTTAAAAAAGTTAACTCTTATCGAAGGTGATAAGGCCGACCTGAAAGGGTTAACAGAAACCCACCAATTCACTATCTCAAAGATTTTTAATATGGTGGCATGCCAATCAGCTAGTCAACTCAAAGCAAAGCAAAGGATTCCTGAGCCTTCAAAATGGTCACTCAGTTTGGTTCATTAGCCTACACAATCATGGGAAAGACTGCTGATCTGACAGCTGTCCAGAAGGCAATCATTGACCCCTTTCACAAGGAGGGTAAGCCACAAACATTCATTTCCAAAGAAGTTGGCTGTTCACAGAGGGCTGTATCCAAGCACGTTAACAGAAAGTTGAGTGGAAGGAAAAAGCGTGGAAGAAAAAGTACAACCAACCGAGAGAACCATAGCCTTGAAAGGCTTGTCAAGCAAAATCAATTCAAGAATTTGGGTGAACTTCACAACCAATGGACTGAGGCTGGGGTCAAGGCATCAAGAGCCACCACACACAGACATGTCAAGGAATTTGGCTACAGTTGTCGTATTCCTCTTGTTAAGCCACCCCTGAACCACAGACAACGTCAGAAGTGGGCCCAGTTGCCCAAAAGTTCTCTTTTCAGATGAGTGCAAGTTTTATATTTCATTTGGAAACCAAGGTCCTAGAATCTGGAGGAAGGGTTGAGAAGTTCATAGCCCAAATGGCTTGATGTCCAGTGTTAAGTTTCCAGATTCTGTGACGATTTGGGGTGCAATGCCATCTGCTGGGTTTTGTCCACTGTGTTTTTTGAAAAGCTAAGTCACTGCACCTGTTTACAAAGAAGTTTTAGAGCACTTCATGCTTCCTTCCTTCTGTTGACCAGCTTTTTAAATATGCTGATTTAATTTTCCAGCAGGATTTGGCACATGCCCACATTGCCAAAAAGCAGTTATATGGGCATGGTTTTGGTGTGCATGACTGGCCAGCAAACTCACTAGACCTGAACCCTAAAGAATATATGGGGTATTGTCAAGAGGAATATGGGAAACAAGAATGCAAACAAAAAATGCGGATGAGCTGAAGGTCACAGTCAATGAAACCTGTGCTTCCATACCACCTCAGCAGTGCCACAGACTGCCATAGCCGAACTGGGGTGTAATTAAAGCAAAAGGAGCCCCTCACAAGTATTGAGTACATATGCAGTAAATAAACATACTTTCTAGGAGGCCAACAATTCATTAAAAATCTTTTTATATTGGTCATATAAAGTATTAACATTTTTTGTGATAGTGAATTTGAGCTGAATTATTGAAATAAATGAACTTTTCCACGACATTCTAATTTGAGTTGCACCTATACATAATAGAATCAAAGCGGTAGCTTAGTGGCTAAGGTGTTGGACTCCTGATTGATAGATCCCTTAACTTCTCATTTAAAACATAAAATGAAACAATTGTAAGTCACTGTATGAGGGTGTCTGCCAAATGGCAGAAATGTAATGAAATAATACAGTAAACAGAGAAAAAAACACTTAGGACTAAATTCTTTGTGTGTGGCTAATCAGGCTTAAGGACAACACGATGTGTAAAACAGTTACTGGTGGCTTTAATGGCTTTTTCTCTGCATGGATCACGAGAGAGGAAATCCCCCTTTATCCATCACTTCTTGCACAGGCTCGCAACTACAATTGTGTGCTGTATTCTGAAGAATTTTTCTATAAAGTCGATTTAATATCAGCTCGATAACTTTATCACATTCCCTACAAAAACCACTGCTGTCATTCCATCAACCTCACTGTGCTGTCATTTAGGTGGTGTAGCGTATATAATATTTGTATATTGTGCACGTGTGTACATGTAATGCTTTAGTGTGATGCACATGCCTGTGTTTGTAACGCAACAGTGCTGATGTTTATAGTTGATCTGTTACACTGCTATAATTAGCTATTTCATGGAATATAATAACTAATATTTTGATGATTATGTTTAAGTACACAGGCACATGCGCACAGTGTTATGAACGATTGTGTTGTGGTATTAATGAGGTGAGAGTGTGTGTTTATTCTCATTGAGTGTATTTGTGTGAGTGATTTATGGTATTTGACTGTTTTTCTGAGAAAATTCTGTGTGATACTTAACAGACACACGTTAATGGTTAATGATACTTACTTAAAGCGAGTAATCTGTGGGGGATAATAGATGGACTCAGTGACAAAGGTGTGTGTGTGTGAACTTGTTTTCATGAATTTATGAGCACATATTTGCATAATTACACTGGTGTTACAACATATGCAAGTTTTATGTGGACATTTCATGAGTCCCCATAAATAAAATAGTTTTAAAAACATGCTAAACAATGTTTTGTTAAAAATGTAAAAATGCAGAATGTTTTGTGTGAGGGGTAGGGGAATAGAATGTACAGTTTATACACTATAAAAACCATTACTTCTATGGAATTCCCTCACCAAGATATCAAAGTGTGTGTGTGCGCGTGTGTGTGTGTGTGTTTGCACAGAGAGTGAGAACATTGTCACCTTCAGTCCAGGATGCTCTACAGCTCCATAAATTCTTATTTACACTCTGAGGAAGTGTTGGTGGAGAGATAGAAGAGGCAGAGTTGCACACTAAACAAACACAAGTAAAGACATAAGATGCGCACACATACACTGTAGACATTAGATCATCCTCTGCAGCTGAGCAGTTTACTGAATTTGAGAATAAAATTTATGAGAATACATATCTAATTAAATTTCTGTAACTGAATGATGATAATAACAAGCACTTTAAGAGTGTACGTGCTGTCAGCATTAGTGTCTGGCTTTCAGATTTGTGTGTGTGTGTGTGTGTGTGTGTGTGTGTGTGTGTGTGTGTGTGTGTGTGTGTGTGTGTGTGGGTGTGTGTGT
>JAOUQX010084574.1:0-11700 GCA_028566295.1 Liobagrus marginatus
GTGATTAACTGCTGATTGTACAGGATGTACCCCGCCCTAACTCACACACTAAGTTATCTGGGATTGACTCCAGCGCCGCCACGACCCTGAACAGGATAAATGCTAGATAATGAATGCATGAAGTATGAATTTTAGTTTTTGATCTGTTTCATATAGACATTTAAAACTCAATCCATATGACTCTGCTCTATATAGTTCTGTAGAATTACAGTTAAGATGTTACTGTTGCTGATTTTCTATCTTATTGAATGTATATAATGCAGCTCATTTTGCTCGTCCTCATAGTGCAGACCTCAGTTGGTCTTGTGCCTTAACTACTGACTGCAGTTTGAATCGTTTTAAAGTTTAAGAGACTTTAACGGATAGCTTACACATGTGAACAGTAAAAATAAAATGATTTCCAAATATGCCCAAAAAAATTATTTTCTTTAAATTGATTTAACCTAACGTGCGTAAAGTGGTTTGTATTTTTTCTTAAATAAACCGAGTTGGGAACCAAGTGTCTGTTTTGGTGCCATCTACTGGTTGGCAGGCTGTTAAACACTGGCAATTAAGCTCAGGAAAACAAGACAGAGATAAATACAATTAAAACAACTTAAGTAAATACCTTTGGTGTCATTATAACATTGGCTTTAACTATTTTAGTATAATGGTCAGCTTAATGTTTAAAATTCATCATTTGTTTAATGTTGTTAGATTTGTTCATTCATTACTTTTATTACAAATACAGAAGAATTTCATCACCTTCTGTAAAACGGTGACTAATGACTAAACATTGAGAATGTGGACTTGAACTAATATAGGACCAAATGCAAAAAATATATCCTATTAGTGTTCATATAGGAAAGAATATGTCTGGTTATTACTTTATGATATCTAAATCTAATATAATAAAAGTGCATTTATAGTATTTGGCAGACACCCTTTATCTAGAGCAACTTCAATGTATCTTATTTATCCAATTGCACAGTTGAGGTTTAAGGGCCTTGCTCAGGAGCCCAGCATTGGCAGATTGCTTGTGCTGGTTATTGAACCCATGATCCTTTGATCCAGTCCAACACCTTAAGCACTGAGCTACCGCTTCACACACGGTGTGTAATTTATCTTCTTTGTTTTACTGCGTTTTAATGACTTATTAATTACACCCAAGTGCTTTTATTAACAACTGTTTTTTTGTTGTTGTTTTTTTGTCTTTTATTAATTCATGTTTTCCAAACTGAATTGCACTACTGCCTGTTTGAGCTCCGATCCTGTTACTGTTCAAGCTAATATATGTATGGAGTGAGTGTTTATTCTGTTCCTGATTTTGTGAAACCTGTTCTGTAATTTCAGATTTTTGTGGATTTCTTTTTTCCACAAAGTCATTATCCAATACACTTTACTATGCATTACCATGAGTGGAGGTTATTTCTTGTCAAAGTCGTACAAATGCATAATCCAAAAGCTGCATCATTTACAGCACAGCAGGAGTTTAATTGGCACTGGATTTGGTTTTCTATTGTATCACTTTGATTGGAAATTAAGTATTAGTCTACAGCAAATTGGTTTTACATACACTATTCTCATTTCAAGAAAGTTATTTTGCCAGTTCCTAAACAAAAAAAATAATGTCTAAAGAAGGTCTTAAGACGTTTAAAAAGAAAGCCAAAGCATTTGGTTTTAAAATCGTTTTTTGTTCTTTGTTAAAAAGATAGCACTGGTAAGTTTGCTAATAGCAAGTTAAGCTCTAGTTTTTAATGCTATTAAAAGTAAGAGCAATGAGGTGGTTTGGCAATTGGCTTGGCATAAATTCCAAAATAGTTCCCATAAACGGCATTACACTGGAATACACTCGCAATCTTTATTTGTAAGACTCCTCGTTTTACTTTGTGGCAGCTGACCAAAGAACCGGTTTTGTTGCACCCTTTTTAAGTCAAGAAGCCTTTTATTGCCATTTCAAACATGTACAGTATAGCTGAGACAGAGCCTCATAAGACAACACGGAGCTATGGGCTACAAAGTGTATAGTGTGTAACCTGGTGCAAACAAACAATACAATACGCCACATGACAGATGTATAAAATAATGCACAGACTATTCTCAGCAAGGAAAAGAGGAAAATAGTGTGCTTTCTCAAAATTACAAGCCCTAATTAAGAATTATTTATGTTCAATCGGAGTATTAATCACAAAGGTCACAAATACTATAAAAGGTATAAAAATATTAAATAATAATCATGATTATACTATATAAAATGACTAATTTTTATTACATTATTGTTACATCATCGATCATCATCACATTATTACATCATTGAAATATGCTGGGTTAGGTTTTTTTTTTTTTATTAGAAAGTCTCAATACAGTTCTTTTTTTCCTTTTTTTATTTAAATGAAAGAATGATTTAAAATTCATCAGTCGTGTTTTCCAAAAGGTGACTGATGCTGTATTTCACATGTCTGTTCATCTGGGTTCTCTGGTTTCCTCCCACCATCAAAACAAAGAAATGCTGGTAGATGGGTTGGTGACTCAATTACCTCTGTGTGTGATTGCACATGTGAATGCATGTGAGGTTGGAATCCTGGCGTTTAATATTCCTGGCTCACACCCAGCGTTCCTGGGCTCGGCGCCAGCACCACCGTGACCCTGACCGGAATAAACGGCTACAGAAAGGGAGGGAGGGAGGGAGATTAGATACAGTTTGGTGTGAAAGTTAATTTCAGTTCAATTCATTTTATTTCTAAAGCACTTTTAACAATAGACATGGTCTCAAAGCAGCTTTACAGAAAATAAACAATAAGAATAATAAGTAAAATTCTGAAATGTATCCCGATGAGCAGCCTGGGGTGACGGTGGCAAGGAATTAACTCCCTAATGTAATGTTAGGGAGAAACCTTAAGGAACCATACTCACTGGGAAACCCGTCCTCATGTGGGGGACAGCAGAATGTGGTAGTTACAGGTGATAGGCATCTTAATAAACACACAACTGCCTATTTTTAATATTGGGGATTAAATGGCATGCTTTTGTGTAAAGCCTTTTTTAATGCTATACTTGAAAATGCTCGTATTGAGAAGCATATTTGAGTAATATTCTGACCAAATGAAGTTTGTTTCCAGGGTGTCACAAATAATCCGCTATTAATGCCTTATTCGAATCGTGTTTTTGTTTGTGGGTTGTTGTCTCGTTTAAAAAACTGTTTACCGTAGGAAGAATGTTTACCGTGAGAATGTAAATCTGTGCTCTCGGGTCCAGTGTTACCTGAGGCTCCTTGCCACATCCGCTGCTGACGTCATTAACGGCCGCCATGTTAGCGCCTATCGAGCTGAGAGAAAAGTGCGATCTGAGGCTAACTCGGTGAAGAATTAAACCGCGGTCTCAGGCTAAACGAAACCGTTTGTCGGATTAAAGAGGTTGGCGACACTTAATGTATCTGAATTAAACCGCCTCAGACAGGAGTTTGTCTGAGACACTGGCGTGTGTGTGTGATTTTCTTCTTTCTTGTGTGCGGCTAACGCTATGAGTTCGTTGACTCAGCGGAGTTCGGGCCTCGTGCAGAGACGCACCGAGGCCTCGCGCAGTGCTGCCGCCGACAAAGACAAGAACGAGCGCGGTGAGGACGAAGAGCACCGCCGAGACGAGCAAGAAGACGATGACAGCGGCGACTCCAAAGAAACAAGGCTGACCCTTATGGAGGAAGTGCTACTTCTGGGCTTGAAGGACCGCGAGGTTAGTTAGTTAGTTAGTTTGGTTAGCTCGGCGGTATTAGTTTTAATCAACATGGGTAACTTTCGGCTGCGCTGACAGCGTGCTAACCAGCTAAGGATAATTAGCTGTTCAACTGAGGTAAATGCTAAATTTGTTTGACAAAAAACATTATCAAATACAGATAACTCGTTAGCCGTCGCTTTCTAGCCACCTAATGTTTGTAATAAACAGACAGTTGTACTCGTGAATGCAACAATTGTTAGCTGTAACGTTACTGACTGCAATAATTGCAGGTTCACTAGTTAGTAATTTTAGAGCAGGTTATAATGGTGTGTACGAGAAGCTTATGCCGTGTTCGTTAGCTGAAAAACTAGCCACTTCGCGCTGACATTATCATAATTAACTTGTTAGCAAAGCAGTCAGTTTAGCAGCCAACTGTTTTTACAGCTCGGAAAACTTTAGATGTTTTCATTTGTGGTAATATTAATTAGAACGAATGTCGTCATGACTGAATTACTTTAATATTTAGGACCATTTATAAAACAGCTCTGACTTCCTGGAGGTCTTCCAGTTGTTTACGTTAAAGTATATTAGCCTGCATTAATAAACTTTTTGTCTGTCACTTATAATCCATGAGTACACGTTTATTTTCTTGAACAAAATCCAACTATTCATATACTACACTCAATATTTTCATGTGATTTACATTATTTATAAGCTTAATTAGTGAGGTTTGGATTAAACCCACTCTCTCATATTGATGTATTGGAAACTATAACTTAAGTTTTTAATCACTGTAACCAAAATAATAATCAGTCATCCTGGGTGTGCTTCACAAAAACATTTTCAAGAAGGCATGTAATGCACAAATGAAGTAAGAATAAAACACTCACGTGCAACTGAGGGATTATACTAAAAGCAAAAAGCACAATTGTAAAATAGACACACGAAGACAAACATTCAGTTTATGTGCAGAGTAAATATTGATTTAGGTTTAAGGCTGTGCGTTTTAAAGTTCTTTATTCGTCAGTTGGGCAACTTAAAGACTTTGCCCTTTTAAATTGTCACGTCCCTCTAAATTTGTATGTCATTTGTATTAATTTATTTACAATTACAGATAGCTACACCATTTACTTTGTAGAGGTGAGAACACACTTGCTTTTAAAACATCAGTGGGAACGGGTTGCCTTTCTTCTGGCGTAAAACCCAGACATTTTATGCAGACTTGAGGGATTAAAACAATAAACTGTTCACGCTACAGGGACGACTGCACAATTAAGTCAACACTGGCCAGACACCTCCTTGAGAATTTTTGTCTGTTAAAGAGTGTGTAGCAGTCAGGGTAGTACATTAGTTGAATAACTTATAACTGTGGTTGTACACGAGACAGTTTATATCCTGTAAAACTCTAAACCTGCTGTGCTGTGGGACGGATAAAACCTACTGATATCACGATAGTTTAATTTCAGAGAAACCCAACACCTGCTGCAGATGGACAATGGAATTTCATTTCTTCATCCAGAATTATTAACATACAGATAAACAGTGTGGCGGCCAACAGCGTTCAGACTTTGTGTCAAGGTCAACTTAACATGGCTAACCAGCTAATAATTAGCTGCTCAACTGGGATGAATGCTAAACTTCATGGCCTTATTCGTGTGATTTTGTTAGCTGGTACATAAGTCATCTTTATGCTAATCGTTGACAGATTGTTGATCGCTATATAGATAGCGATAGATAGATTCAATCATCCAGTAGCAACATACAAGATGACGCAAAACAAGACGGCAACATAAAAGATGAGCTATTAGCACTAGTATATAGGGCACATTAATTGCTGTATATGGGTAGTACAGAAATGTTAGCTACACAGACAAGCCTTGTAAGTTGAGCTGAACATTTAGAAATCTCATACAGCATGACGTAAATGCGGTTGTAATACAGAAATGGACGTATTTGGAGGGCGAGACACGGATTGATGCAAGGCACAAAAGGCTTCAGCCAGCTTTGCGCTGTGATAAGGAGCAGGTCTTTCCAGTTGCGCTAAGGATTGGTAACTTTAAAGCCCAGGTTATTTCTCAAGTTGATTACCTCCAATTAGCTCTGCATTAGTGTTCTGTAATTATATCGGAATTATATCCAGTTTCATTACGTAGCACAGTGTTTAATTGACCAGGTTAGTACTTGTGCAGTGTGTAATATAGTCATCAGTCCTGTTTAGTCTGAAACACCAAGTGTTGATGAGGGTCACAAACCATATCATGTTTCATGCTCATCTGTTGTTTCTTTTATAAGCACTAGAATAGTAAAATTGCATTCACGCAAATCCATTTTTAAGAACTGTAGCAATGTCATTTACTGAGGTTTCAAAGGAAAATTAGTATGTAACTAGAAATTAAACTTTTCCTTTTATAAGAAAGTATTTATCAAAGAATTTTGACACCGGATTTAAGCATGTGATGGTGTCAGAAACGAGTATCATGATATACTTAGGTCGATGGTTAGCTATATGTATGCAGACTTGACCTGACTGTCAAACTCGTACAAGGTTCCTCCCCAAGCCGATGCTACAACCCTGAAAGCACACAACTGTGTATAGGACGTCTTTTTATGCAGTTACATTGCTTTCCCTTCACCGGAACTATATGGTCCAGGTGTATTCCAGTATGACCATACCCCTGTGCACAAATGAAAGTCTATAAAGAGATTGTTGAACAAGATTGGAGTGGAAACGTCTTGACCTTAACCCCAATTTGAGATAGACTGCAACATTATGAACATAGACTGCCTTCCTGTTCTTTTTATTCGACAACATTGCCCGATTTCCTTTGTACTCTGTCTAAGTGGTAGCTCAGTGGTTAAGGTGTTTGGTTCCATTAGCAGCACCACCAAGCTGCCATCACTGGGCCCTTGAGCAAGGCATTCAATCCTCAAACTTCTCAGCTGGTTTAAAAAAAGTAATAATAAAAAATAGATGGATATAATTCTAAAAGTTATCTGCCAAATACCAGAAATGTAAATGTACTCTTGCTTCTGAATGAAATAAATCCTTACAAGAGAGTGCAGCTTATTTTATCGGTAAAGGGAAAACTGGAATGCAATGTTGAACAAGAAAATGAGTGTTTATAACGAGTGTCCACAAACTTTTGCCTCTTTATGTGAAGTAAATAATGAACAATATTTATGCTCCTTGTTACATGAATGACTAAATATTTTTTGTTGGACTAATTTACACTGATCAAGCATAACATTATGACCCCTTTTCTAATATTGTGGTGTTTTCCATTTGGTGACAAAACAGTCCTGACCCATTGAGGCATGGACTCCACTAGACTCCTGATGGTGGGTATGTGGTATCTGGTACCAAGATGTTCGGAGCAGAACCTTTAAATCCTGTAAGCTGTGAGTTGGGGCTCCTTCACTCCCCACGTGCATTAATGGGCCTTGGCCGCCCATGTCACTGGTTCACCTCTGGGCCGTCCTTGGACCACTTTTGATATATACCACCGGGACACCCCACACGAGCTTCAGTTTTGGAGATGCTCGGACGTCTAGACGTCACAATCTGGCCCTTAAACTCGCTCAAATCCTTACGCTTGCACATTTTTCTTAATTCTACCATCAGCTTTGAGGACAACGGTAACATATCCCACCTGCTAACGGTAACATGTCCCACCCACTAACAGGTGCTTTGATGAAGAGATAAGTGTTATTCAGTGCTCATAACGTTAGACATGATCGGTTTATTTACAAGTCACGTCGCGACACTATCGGGGGTCTAAAACTGTCCTGGTTGAAAAAGGTTTAACTTTAAAAGTTTTCACTAGAAAAATTGTTTATAAACTTGTTTTAATTGTTTACTTTTCACCACTGTTGATTAAACCTGGTGTCTCGCAGGGCTACACATCGTTCTGGAATGACTGCATATCCTCAGGGCTGCGCGGCTGCATGCTCATCGAGCTCGCATTACGGGGGAGGCTGCAGCTGGAGGCCTGTGGCATGAGGAGAAAAAGCCTCTTGGCCAGAAAGGTGGGGTTCTTGGGCTAAATCCAGCTTGCTAATGATGCCTTGGTCGTCTTGGCTTCTCTTACTTAGTTATGTTGGCTCTTTTATAGGTACAGCTTAATCCTTCCTCACTCAATTCCAAATAGTTTTATAAACAGACAGTTTTCCGTGTTTAAGAGTCAAACGTATGTAATATTGATTTTCTATTGTTTCTTTTTTTTATTTTATCCATTTTGTAAGAAGTTCCTGCAGTTTTTGAAAGAAAGTCCCATTGCAATATATCGTGTTGTCACAAGGTGGAGCTCTTTAATATTTGTGCTTTTGCAAGCAAGCCCTCTGTTTACAATTAAGGTCTTCTTTCCAAAACCTGTTATTTAGTCTTTTGTAAGTGGTACAGATTTGTTCCGTATTTGCCACGCTTTTGTAAATGCAGCTCTGAAACCTGGCTGCACATCATTGTTTCGATGAAATGGATATAGCATAAAACATTGCAACTTTTCATTAACAGGTTATTTGTAAATCTGACGCTCCAACTGGTGACGTGCTGCTGGACGAAGCTCTGAAACATATTAAAGAGACCCAGCCGCCGGAGACCGTACAGAGCTGGATCGAGCTGCTTAGTGGTAAGGATTAAAGTGTACTATTCATTATTTTCAGCGTTCACAATTAAATTGTGTTTTGTGTGTTAGCCTGGGCTGAGATTATTAGCGTCTGTAAAATAACATCTGGGCCTAATTTTAATTAATTATCTTGCAGTTTAATGTTCAGCTTGTCTGAGATCATTTCTGTTTGCTTCTGAAGGTTGCTGAAGCTTCAGTCATGAACTATAGTTGATCCCCTGAAAACACTGGACAAATATGCATGAAATAGTTTATTTTAAAGAATAAACGTCGTCGTGTCTTCAAATCTTTCATGAGCGTGCAGTCAGTCTAAACATCCAGTTGTTATTGTAGCAGTTTAGCAAAACCAATTGTTATAATGTTATTCACAACTTATGCGACTATTATCGTCCGAAGGTGAAACATGGAACCCGCTGAAGCTCCACTACCAGCTGCGGAACGTGCGCGAACGTCTAGCCAAGAACCTGGTCGAGAAGGGCGTGCTCACCACAGAGAAGCAGAACTTCCTCTTGTTCGACATGACTACACACCCGCTCACCAACAGCAACATCAAGCAGCGCCTCATCAAGAAGGTCCAGGAAGCCGTGCTGGAGAAGTGGGTGAACGACCCGCAGCGCATGGACAAACGTCTCCTGGCGCTCATTTTCCTGGCTCATTCGTCCGACGTGCTGGAAAATGCTTTTGCACCGCTGCTGGACGAGCAGTATGACCTGGCCATGAAGAGGGTGCGGCAGCTGCTTGACCTTGAGCCCGAAGGCGAAAGCGTGAAGAGTAACGCCAACGAGCTGCTCTGGGCCGTCGTGGCTGCCTTCACCAAATGAGGATTATACCTGCCACCTGTAAAGCACTAAAAACCACAGACTGGTTACTGAAGAAATAAAACAGGCCAAAAGGGTTGTATCTGAAAATGAACGATAACTCTGTACCGAGCTGTCCGTCTCACACACACCACCGTCCCATACTCCCCTTTCCATGACGATTACTCGCTTCCCTTTTACGTTCTCTACACAGCCTTGATCCGGCCAGAAGAACGCATGCCTGCCTTTTTTCGTTAGTATTTTGCCCAGTCAAATGCATAAAGGGGTGTAAACTCTTCCTGGACTGTCTATCTGAAGATACAGCAGGAGCACTCTTTACCCTGTGCGAATAACTGAATAAGTGGCACCTTTTTTTTTTTCCTTTGTACTTTGCCCGAAAGGGGTAACATGGGTTAACTTTCCTGTTTATGCGAAATCTAAGGTGTAGATCAAAAAGTGTAAATGGGGCCCCTATTTTAAAGTTATATTACAGTGTGAATCTTTTTTTAAAATAAGGTTGTAGTCTTTGCTGTATGGAAAAAGTCTGTGTCTAACAGTTTCAGATTACTATTCTTCGCCAGACTTGGAAACCCACTGAATTATTAAGCACCAGATTCTCCCATTGGGTTACAGATTAGCTCCGGAGCTGTAGTGTTTCATCGGTGCAGTGGTTGTAATGGATCTCGGAGAGGGCGTTTTCCTGCCAAACCAACGACTTCGATTGTCCATCTGTGTCTTAACTTCAGTCAAACACAGCGATAGTAGAAAGCAGCCATCCCAACTGATGTGTAGCGAGTGTGTGGCTCCTTCCAGGATAAAATGATAGAAAATATTTAATTATCCCACAAGTTGTTTTCATGGGATCCGTGTCCAAAAATTGATTTTTGCAAGAAAAGGTTTTCCACGATGGTGAAGTTCACTAATACTTTGCACGCTACCTCTCAGACCTCTCCCACGTCACCCGTTATTATTTTAACTGATCATCGCATCATCAATCTACAGATTTCTTACACATGAAAGCACCGGTTGTATGTGCCTAATCTCGGTTATGGGACTCGTAACCTCCATGTTCTGTACTGTAGCTGTTCCTCAACATGACGTTCATGAACAATGAGCGAATCGCTTTTAAAATCCTACGTTTGTCACTAATATTACATTTTACGTGCAAGGGGAATGTCTGGTGTTTATGCTTCTTTTTTTTTTTTTTTTTCTTCTGTCCTATCCTTTTCATACACTGTGTGAAGAAGGGATTCTGTTTCATCTTGCTACCGGATATCTACCTGCCTTTCTCGGGTGCTTTGAACAGATTACTGACTTGGTTGATTCCGAAGCCCTGCGGAATCTCCACAACTGCTTTATATCAACAACATTATTATTATTATTTTTTTTATTTTTTTTTGTTTCAGAACGTGGCATCTAAATAGAACATGCAAAGGAAAATATGCCAGTAGCAATGTTGCAAGATGGTCCATATAACTGTTTGCTACTTTCCGCCCAGTTTACATGTTTCTGTATTCCTCCCGTACAAACTGATTCACGAATAATAAAATAAAAACTCCAATGACTATTTTGAGCGAGACTCACGTTTGATTCACTCTGTTCCTTGTAACAGTCATTTTTAACTATTGTACTTGTTTTGGGTTTTCGAGATGAAGCAGCAGATCACACACCGACGCTTAACACATTCCAGCTTAATCCGTAGCGCTGTCAATTATCTAATCCGATACGAAACGATATTTTGATTTATTTTCATTGAATGTTTGATCGGTTGAAAAGTTGTTGTTAACGATCACTGGATGCCTGTGATCAAACTTTTTTCTTTTACTAAAGTCCATATTTTATTACTTTTTCTTTTTCTGCTGCCAAATTCTTGTTGTTTGTTTGGTTTTTTACTCCTTTTGAAAGCAATAATTCACATGCATGCTTCTGCGTCATTTGTTATCCATCATGATTAATGCGTACCTTCTGTACCTGGTTGTAGCAAATATTTTATTGGGCAAAGAAAATTGAAAACGTGTAAACATTAGCACCTAGTATCAGAGGACCTGTAGTGTATATGTACACTTTCCTATTACCAAATAAATGAAGGTATTGGGAGTGCCTCAAAAACACCCTCATCTGTCGTTCATGGTTTTTTTGTGTGTGTGAGAATCTATACATGTACTTTATTTTCCTCCATTTTGCTTTCATCTTCGTTAGCTCACATCTTACCATTTTTTTCCAACAGTAAGTCAATCTGTTTTGTTTCATGTCATTCAGAAGCCTTGGCTAGACTGCAAGAATATTTAATTACCTACCGGTTGCTGGTACATTCCTGTCCTGTTTAATATATGCATTATCTCAAGCATATTTGCCTTATTATAGTTTCCAAAGATTGTTTTATTTATTATAGAACGTCATCCATTATTATCTATATTTATTGTTGTAATAGAAGTTATGTTCTATTATTATTATTATGAATTTAATAACTACGAATACAATTCCCACTAACAGTAATATATCCCACCCACTAACTAATATATCCCACCCACTAATAGTAATATATCCCACCCACTAACAGTAATATATCCCACCCACTAACAGTAATATAT
>JAOUQX010084647.1:0-11689 GCA_028566295.1 Liobagrus marginatus
GCTTTATCCATGGCATGTATTGAGTAAAGTGGTAATGCACAAAAAGTAATATAATATTTCAATTGTAATATTTTTTAATACTTTATTATAGTATTTCAAATGTATATTGTTTATTATTATTATTATTATTGTTGTTCCCTGTATAATGTTAGGGTGTAAAAGTGGAACTCCGTGTATTTAATATTAATTCATGCTTACTGTAACATTAAAACAGGTTGTAGGAGACAAATGTGAGTTTTTCTGTCTACATTTAAAAAGAAGTATTACAAAAAAAATTGAGGTTTCAGACACTTAGACAGAAAGTGTTATAATCATCCACATTTTTAATTAATCATACAAATTGTACAAAAATGATTAATTGTACAAATCATCAAAATTTTGTTGCATGCAACCTATAAAATCTGTGTTTGTTCACAAATGAGGATTATGCCAGTCTAATCTGTATTATATTGTCTTTAATCTATTTAAATAGAACAGAGACATTTCTTTCTTTTGCTTATCTCTTTATTCCATTTATTGAAAAAATCTGCCATAATTTTACGCTCAAAAATACCAAGTTGTTCTTTGTTTAAACTGACGTCTGTCTTTTACACTCACAGACAAACTAGATGAGGCACAGCAGAATGCGAACGCACTTGAACACACCCCTGTGGTCTATTTCATTTTTTTTTTTTCATTTTTATTTTCAAATCCTATTTATCACACACACGTACATGCAGTGAAATGTTTTTATCCCATATATCCCAGCATATGAATATGAACGCTGGGGTCAGAGTGCAGGGTCAGCCAGAACGTACGGCAACCCCTGACCAAGTGAGGTTAAGGGCCTTGCTCAAGGACCCAATGATATGGTATGGTATGGTATATGGTAGCTTAGCTGGTGTAAGGCTTAAACCCAGTCCCTCTGATCACTGACCCTGAGCCACTTACCATTGAGCCACCACATCCCCATTTCATTACAATATCAATAGAACTGTATGATTAATGTCCTGTTTGTAGGTTAGGGTGTCTCAAGATCTATTTAAAAGCTGCTGGCATTGAAGTTGTGTACTTAAATTCATTTTTTTTATTATTAAGACTTAAGATGCTTTTGATCTTCGATTTTAATACCTGCCTTCATTTGTATTCATTTTACAATTCTTATCCACAGGCCTCTTTTCCAACCTTATCCTGTCTCTACCTCAGTACAGTGTATTTACTCTGAAAAAAACCTGGAATGACGCACGGAAGTTCTGCCAACAACTCCAAGGCGACTTGGCTACCATTAAAAGTGCTGATGATATGCTAAGACTTAAAAGTGTGGCTCAAAGCCAACAGTTTAACAGTAATGCTTGGGTCGGACTGTATAATGAGATCGTCACTTGGCGATGGTCATATCAAAACGACAGGAACTCACTACAATCGTTTAGAGCTTGGGGTGGTGGACAGCCTGAAAAGGAAAGAGAGAAAGAATGTGCCTTAATAGATAATGGGAAATGGGCAACTGAAGGGTGTAAAAATGACCATCCGTTTATATGCTATGATGGTAAGAAAAAGCAGAGTAATAATCACTTAATTATTAATTATTAATCATTACTGTACTAATGAATATTGGCTCGCTGCTTTAAAAAAAAATGTGACTCCCATTATTTTCCGATTCCCAGACAATCTTACCAGTAGCCAGTACATTAAAGTCACAAGTCCGATGTCGTGGTACAATGCCCAAAATTACTGCCGACGGCATCACACAGACTTGGCCAGTGCTCGAAATCAAACAGAAAATAAAGCAATAATTGACATGATCGGTGGGAAAACGTGGTTTGGACTGTTCACACACTCCTGGAAGTGGGTAGAGCAGACCAACGTGTCCGGCATTACATGGAAAGATGGCCACCCTGATAATAAAGACCCAAACGACTGTGTTTTTCTAAATTCTGACAGCCTGGCAGAGGATACAGCCTGTTCAAACACAAAGGCTTTCTTCTGTTCTGGTAAAGTAAAACAGTATTCAGTCCACTATTTGGTTTACTTTTAATTGTTTTTTATTTTATATTTTATTTAGTGTGTGTGTGTGTGTGTGTGTGTGTGTGTGTGTGTGTGTGTGCGTGCGTGTGTGTGTAGGCATAACCATATATCCAGGAATCATTCGGAAAAGGCAAATGATCAGCTTGAAGGTTCGATCCGAGCAGGATGCGAATGACCCTCAGGTGCAGGCGGCCATCTTGGAGAAAGTGAGTTTCATGGGTGTTCATTTTCACAAGTCTCTATTACTTATGGCTAAGTCAAAACAATTTTTCAGCATTTATTTTTCAAGAGCTTTAAGGTCTTATATTATTAAGTCATACATTATCCACTGTTCTTTAGATCCGGGACAAACTGAGAGAGTTTGGTGTAACAGAGAATGTTACAGTGTCATGGAGAAAGCTACCAGAGAAAACGTTCCTTAGAATGGAGAACGAAAGTCTCCCTTCACTAAGCTGTGACAAAAATTGAAGTTAAACACTGACAGGACTAAGAGAATAGTCAAGTGGCTTGGGAATTTGTGTATGCCTTGATGCTTTTTAAATTATATAGACTTATATCTGTCCTACTAAATGCATAGCTGGGCTAATAATGTTTGAGGTCGAATGGGGTTCTAGACACGGTGTTAGAAATGAAATATATCACTTGCATTTACGTCACATATCAGCAATGAAGGTTTTCCTTTGGTTCATATCTTCCTTAGAGTAACTGTTATTCAACAGACAATGATGTGTGTTTGTCTTCATGTTTAATGATACGTTTGCTGGCTTCATTTTATTGTTATTATATTGATTCATCTTAAAATGTAGCAATTTGTACAAGAAAAATGAACTATACTTAAGTGAACTATATAAATGCATGTTGTTGTTTTTTTGCTTTATCATATCTTTTACAAGTTTTGAACTGTAGCTCGTTTTTAGAAGACGTAGAGATGTTTTTCTGATACAATTCATATCATAAAAGGAATGGTCTGAATTTGATCCCAGGTTAAAAAAAAATAATAATTAGTGCACTGTTTTGGAAATCAAACATTCTTAGTGAACAATTATTGGCCATATTTATTGACCAGTTTGTTATATTTTATCCCATACATTAATGAAGGAACACGACATAATATTTTGGGATCATTACTAATAACACACTGTCCTGTCCACATGTATGAAAAGTTATTACTATCATTATTATTATTAGTACTATTATCATTATTAGTATCATTATAATCATTATATAAGTCTGTGCAATGATTTGTAGCAATGTTAGGATGAATAGTGCTCATCTTTCCAGTAATAGTACAATATTTGCTATGTTTATTATGTTATCTTGAGGTACATCGTCATTATCATTTTAAACTACTGTATATGTTTTTGAACTTAGAACCCTTAATAAAAATCTTTCAAATATTCAATACACTGCTGTTATCTTCTGCTTGACTTCTCTTTACTCTTTCTCGTTGCTATTCAAGCATTTTAGCACGTTGTCACTGTGAGAAGCCAAATGCTGGGTCTGGGAGATCACAGATCATATGTATATTTTAAATATTAAAATTTCTTCGGTATTTTGTAACATATTCAAATTATGAATATAACAAAATAACTATTGAAAAGTTTTCAAATGTAAAATAAACTTCAATATATTTGTTAACTTTGAAACTTTACATTGACCTTGGGCAGAGTTACACTGGGCACAATGCAGACATAAATCCTGATTGGGATCATGGATCTACATGGCACACTTCCTCACATCCTGTTTAATGTCAGTACGGAACACAACACATTAACAAATGAACAATTGTTTTTTAAAGAACAAAAAAGAGAAGGAAGGTAAAGGAAAGGAAATTATGTATATATTAAATAAACATGAAATTATAGGGTGTATTACTATTAACTTTGGCAGCCTCTTTTGAGCCATTACAAATCTTAAAGTCATTCATTGCCCTGCTGCTGCAATAGAATGAAAATTTTACGCAAAGTGTTTTGCCAAAGAACATAACCAAATAATGTTTTGAGAGAAACTCTGCAGTAATTCACTGCGCTTTTGCATAAAGTAGCTTTATTTGACTTTCTGCGTTTGTGGAACAAACTTGTGTAACTAAACTTTTCATCCTGATTTGCCTTCGTGATGCCATCGCCCAGCTCGGTATTCTGGAGTTGTGGTCATTTATGTTCCTGTTCTCATTCAATGGTTTTTGTCACACATATGATTACATTTACCTGTGCATTTACCCCAAATGTAGATCAACATTTCAAATGATTTGTTACATAACGCAATAACCACATTGTAAGTGAAAAAATGGCCATACTGAGGTAGACATTTTTTTTTTACTGTTGTTAATGGCTAAATTTAAACAACGACTGCGAATTTAAGTTGAAACCTGAGATTAATCAGTGTACAGTAATTATAGAACACTGCCATCTTGTGGTCATGATATGCCATGACGTCTGTATGTTTACCTGTACAGTACTGTATTGGCATAGCAATGCAATATCAATGCAAAAAGTGCATAGTTGTATAGCAGCATAAAGTCAATATGTGGCAAGCAGTATGCCGTTTACAATAGTACAGACTACAGTATTTAATTTATAATACATACAGAAAACAAATTTACCAATTAGTAAGTTTAAATGGCAATTATGTTGATAAGGTCGTTATCAGCTGACTAAAATATTGAGATTAAGCTTGTTTCTACAATATTATATAATTGTGCTCGAATGCAAGCGTGAAACGTCAAATAATGTCTCGCATGTTGCGGAACAATATGAAAGAAATCGTAACACTGTTCGCCATTTTGAATACAGTCCGACTCTGGGCCGATCACGTGGTGCCATTGGTCACGTGACATACAGTCAGCTGATTGCCACGGGTTCCAGCGTCTGCCGTCGACCTTCATTTAGTACAGCGGTGTTTTTCGGGCCGTTTTTATTTGTGCGTCCGCTCTTCTTTCTTTAGAACAATGGCGAGCCAGTCTCAGGGCATTCAACAGCTGTTACAGGCCGAAAAACGGGCCGCAGAGAAAGTCGCGGAAGCCCGGAAGCGTAAGTTGTTTTAAGGGTGAATGAATCGACTCGAAGCGGGTTAGCTAAGCTAAGCTAACCTAGCGGGCTAGTCAGCGGAACAGAAAGACAGCAATAGTTGATGCTGTTACATTAAAACTTAAAATGCTTGATATTCATTTAAAATGTAGAAAAACATTTTAAGACGAAAAAAAAAAGACATTAAAAGACCCCGGCTTCGTTAATGCACTAGACGTGCAGCGATGACATACAGTGGAGCTAAATTAGCAGCTAGGAGTAACGTTCTTTATTATTTCATGGCCTTTAATATAAATAAACCAAAAGAGGAATAATATTTGGTTAACTTATTGCGGAACTCTTAAAAATTATAATAAATGACAGACTGCAAATGCTATCATATAGGAGGATGATTTAGACGGAGAAACACAAATATACAGATAAATAAAGTTCACGAAAGAATTCTTTTTTATTAGTGGTATTATTATTGGGATGATTTTATTATTATGAATGGCCAAATGTGTATATTTTATATACGTGTGTGTGTGTATATATGTGTGTGTATATATATATATATAAAACATGTTTCTGAACATTTGTGTAATGTTTGTGTATAAATAACGCCACCTTTTTGTAATCGTTGTTTTTGGTGTACCTAAGTGTGTACTAACTTTTTCACTCATCTATTTATGAATGTAATTTATGATACAGAAATCTGGACCCTATTTCTTGAGTGTTTTCTTTAAAATTCTAATATAATAAAGCAGGACGTTTGCGCATTTACAAAGTGAGTAAGTGTAGAACATTTGTAAAACATAAAAAATGACTAATAAATCTGAATAGTTGTGGCTTATAAGATATTCATGGGCTGTTCAAATTGCCCGTTAAAAAAAAAAAAGAACTGCTTATGTGGCACTGAGCTGTCCTGTGCTTTTTCTGTTGTAAAGAGAGAGGAATTCATCGAGGAATTGTGTAACGTAGTGATTTGTATACTGCGACTTAAAAAATAATTTACTGTCTAATTAATTGTGAAAGTCCCTATTTTCAGATTTTGAATTCATTTCCCCCAGAATGTTTGATCATGGTCCTTTAATTCCTAGTTATTGACAACATGACTAATTTAATTATCTTAAATGTCGTAGATATCATAAATCCTGTTCAAAGCGATGACTGTTTATTTCGTTGACCGCTCGAGCGACTCACTTCCCTATTTGATTCCACCGATTTCTGCTTTTGCTGCTGGAACATTTGTGCAAGAATGGATGTTCAAGGAAAAAAAACATTAGTGCATATTGTTTCTCCTATATATATATATATATATATATACTGTAGGCTCAAGACTAGACTAATGTCTGGGTTTTTGTGTTATTAAACTTTGTCACCAACAATGTTTTATACTCAGGGAAAAACCGGCGCTTGAAGCAGGCCAAGGAAGAAGCTCAGGCAGAGATTGAACAGTACCGTCTCCAGAGGGAAAAGGAGTTCAAGACCAAGGAAGCTGCGGTGTGTTGATGCACATGAGATTAAAATCTGTTCATCTGTTAATTGATCAAATTTGTCCTTCTAGAATGATTTAGATAAAGTTTGTAATTAAATATCAAATTGCACACCATCTCATATGTTTGAATTTGTATATTAGTAAAATATTATATTCAACGTTTTTGTCATGTACATTATACGCGGTACAACATACAGTGAAACGCTTTGGCGACTAACTGAACGTTTGCTGTAGGTGGGGGTGAGGGAGAGAAACGTTGTAAAAGGGGGGTTGGTTGCATATAACTTACATATATTTGTTTTGTTTATGTATTTGTGTATTTGTTTGTTTATCCTTGTATATAAATAACCTACACAAACAAATCTAGAGACGTCATAGGTCATATAACAAATGTATTAAACATTTGTTTACTTATACAGTATATGCCGACTTATTTGTCTATTTAGATGATGCTAATTTGTTTCTTTTATATAGATGTATGAATTTGCTTATTTTGCTCTTATTCTTTTCTATAAATGAAAGGCACTGGGTTCTCATGGCAACTCTGCCGTAGAGGTGGACAAAGAGACCGTGGACAAGATGAGCCGCATCCAAAGCAGTTACCAGCAAAACCGAGAAGCTGTCCTGAACCACCTCCTGAAGATGGTGTGTGACATCAAACCGGAGATCCATGCCAACTACCGCGTCGCTGGATAAACTTTACCCATCCGTCCACCGGTTTCAAAAGAAGCGCAGAGGCGTAGGCTGCCATCGTATGAGCGTGAAGATGTTCCAGGCATATATGCACGTGTTCAGGTTAAATATCCCATGTAGTTGTAAAGCTGTGTATCATTCAGCTTGGTATTTGTTTACTACAAAAAAGTACACCAGGTTTTATTCCGCCTCAGATTCTCTTTAATTACAAATGTTTGTTTCTATGTGCTGTAGCTGTTTGATTCATTCTATTTATATTTATATTGTTTGCTGGTGGTCCTGCAGTGCTTCAGTGCATGTCTTTTCTCTCTGTTCGGTTGTTGTTTTTTCTGCGGTACCAGTACAAATGTCTGTGCATCTAGCCATGTGGTGTATTGTTTATATTAAAAAGTGGTTTATTTGATTGCTGCATAAACTGGGAGGATACACAACCCTGGAGCTGCTACACACAGGATGTAGCATGTCTGTGCACATAAAAAATACCCACTTTAGGCATCATGATATGAAATGAATATTATCAAGAACACAAAGTTGACTGTAAAGTGTGTGAATGGAACAATGTTTTTCTTGTGCCCTGTTACATTATGTAATTCAGGGGGAAAAATATTAGTAGCCACCCTCCAGTTGAGAAATATGCATTTAGCTCCACAAAGGCTTCTTTCTCTGTGTTCCTCTGACATTCCTCTGTTGAACCTGGCATAGAAAGTCTAGTACTGTATATGATAATAAATGTTTCTGTGTGATTCACTGTCAAGCTGGTCTTTATTTGAATTACATGCTT
The DNA here is from genome assembly GCA_028566295.1 of Liobagrus marginatus. Taxonomy (NCBI): domain Eukaryota; kingdom Metazoa; phylum Chordata; class Actinopteri; order Siluriformes; family Amblycipitidae; genus Liobagrus; species Liobagrus marginatus. Next base: position 7,982 of record JAOUQX010084647.1, read on the forward strand.
TTAAAAAGCAATTAAAATAACTATTTGAGGTACGGTATGGTACAAATGGTGAGGGGGGAAAACCCCATCTCATGTTTACACGTATATTTGTAAAAAAAAAAACGGACTAAAAAATTTGTCTTCATTTTTTAACACCATTTTTTCAGTCACTATACTTTATTAAGCTATTCAAATAATAGTAAGGGTGTTAAAAAATTGGAAGACGGTACTGTAAACTACATTCAGCATTCAGCTCAGTACAGAAACGTCACAAACAAAGTGTACACATGGCAATAACCGCGCGCATGCCCAGTTAAAAAAATGAAATCGGTGTATGCGTGGTGTCTTTTCAGAATAAAAGGCGTCTCTAAGGCCAGCGTAAGCTACCGGCATCCTCAAGAATCCGTAACAAATTTCAACATTCATCTTAACCTTTGCACATATAAAATGCACATGACAATCTTCTCACCACTTACTTGTGTTATCCGAGCATTTGGAATATTTTCTGCAGACAGTTGTTCAAATCTGTAGTTAAAACGCACGTGCTCTTTAAATGAGAAAACAGATCGCTGATAACTATTTCAATTAGGAATGAAAAGGATCGAATCTGAAGCAAAATCTGTTACATATGTTGGAAGCTGATTACAATACGCTTTGATGAAAGTAAAATACTTTTTATGTTTGAAATGCATTAAAAATAGATTTTAGTGCAAGCACGATAAAGCAAAAAAATATATAAAGCTAATTTGTTTCGCATACACATTGGGAACACTTAAGTTTGAACATTATAACTGTAAAATTCTAAACATTTCTCAAGTGTTATATACACATATATAAACTTTTTTTTATCATTAATTCTTTTTTTGAAATAATATTTATATAATGATTCGATCAATATACTTGGTACTGGTTAGAAAAGAAACTCGGTGGGTTTTTAATTTTATAATAATACTTAGCAGGGGTAATAAGATTCGTGTTTTGCTTTCCTTTCTAGGGAGAGGCTATCTAAAATAATTGTTAAATATTTAGAAAAATTGCAAAACCCCATTTTATTACACGAGGACTTTTATTATCGAGGGCTAGCGAGACACGAGTCAATGTAGATTGCTTCTCGTTCTGGATATTTTTACTGAGCGGTATTAAAGTCGGTTGGGGGTAGAGTATATGAAAAGATTTGATTGTTTGACATACTTTATCTTTTTATTAAGATATATTTAAGGGTTTGACAGGGGATTTAAACGAGGTAAGTAGCCGTTAAGCTAACATATTGTATTTGTTTGTGTGTATATGTGGATTTTCTTTTTTTTTGGCTAGACCTTTCGTGGTATGACCTCTGAACATGTTAAGTTTTCCTTCCTCGAGTAAGTTATTTTTGAAAATTCAGGTTAATTTGAGTGGGAAAATGGCATCTTAGGTATCATAAAAATCTATGAATGAAAGCGAGTTGTAGCTTTATATGAATATATTTTTTGAACTTCAGGCCAAGATTCTACTTTAAATTGTGTTCCTTTGTATTATAATTAGCATAAACATTTCATTGTGACGAATTAAGGGACATGTTAAACTTTTACTGACGTCAGCAGCAATTATTTAATTCTTGCGGTTAGTTCATTTCCTATAAGAAGCAGACCCAAAAGTAGATCCGCGGCAAAAAAAAACAAAAAAAAAACACCTAGTTAAAAATCAAGGGCGCGTGTGGTTTCCATGGTGTAATAACTTGAGAGACCGATCTAGTCAAGTTGAATTATTTTACTTGCGAGGAACCAGCAGCAAACAATACACACGCCAGGTACTGACTCACAGGTGGCTTAAATCTACTCCCGACACCATCTTCTTTGCTGTATTTTCAAACCCCGTCAAAAGGCAAATGGTTGCCCCCTACAGGTCAAACATAAACCACAGCTCAGTCTACAACACATGGAAACCGCTCATTCACAGAAATGTGTACTGTATATCGAATATGCTGTGCATGAAAGTTGATAATACGTTTTGTTATTTAACAAATCGCAAAATATCTTATGGTCTCACTTGAGTTCTCTCATCAACACGTAAAGTGTTTCACCATTTGCACAATAAAAAAAAAAAAAAAAAAAGATGTACATATTACAACTATACCAATTTTAAAGGATCGAGTATTTTTCCTCTGGTACTCCCCGATACCGACATTTACCTTATTTTATTTATTTTTCTGGTGATCTGTCAATTTTCCAAAATATTCCTAAAACTGTACGTTTTCCACCTAATTAAGAGACTTTTAAGTGACAATTGTTGCAAATTTTTGATATTAAGTGTGGTTGTTTGATCGAGGTTGTGTAATTCGGGGTTTTTTAACGGCGGAGTTGTTTGTTTGATTTCTTTCTCATATTCCAAAACTGTTGCTCTTTGCACTGTGCTGTGAATCACAGTAGATTCAAATACAAATTGTGTCCCGCACGAAAACAAATTCCCAGAACAGCATAAAAAAAAATCCAACCAAGGACAAAAACAGACTTGTTTCACTCTCTACAATAAATACTGAAGAGAACAAAAAGGAGTAGTTTGGCTGATAATGAAATGCCTACCGTCAGCATGCCGCTTACATTTGCTTTCAAAAGTTCGTCTCTAAAGCTTTTAAGCATTGTCTCTAACACATTTTAAAAAATTTGTAAGTTCTTTTTATATTAGACTTTATTAATTCCTGAGGGGGAAATTGGGTAGTTTTCGTATATCTTATTTTTTAAGGGTCATGCACCGCAGGGGCGAGACCGCTATTGTATTCGTACGCTATATGATGTCATATATTTTATTCTTCCAGAATGATGTTCTATGGCAGGTCCCATTTTTTTCTATGTAAAAAGTTATGAAATTTGGCCTGCAAAGAGAACACTATGATATGACACCATACCGACTTTGAGGCTTCTAGGACTTACGAGTCAAAGGTATTTAAATATTTAATATTGAAATAAAACCTCCACGTCACATTGCGGTCATAGCAACGACTAAACAAAGTAAACGCCACGTTAGATCTCTCACGCTCTCATTATCTTCTCGACAGTACATGCTTTTTCTTGTTTAAAAAAATGTAAGAATTCTAATTAACCGTTTGTGTATGAATGTCATAAATATCACTTTAATATGAATTATTTTGTATTCATTTGATTTTAATTAACCGAGCTTCATCTACAGCATGGAATACACACGCTCTCCTGTTTAACTTGTCACACACACGCATGTGTGTGAATTCGGCGGCGCGTGTGTGTCCCTATTATAGCCCTCTTGTATATTTTGCTCTAATCATAAACATGGCCTCTTTACATTTCTTGATTATATGATGAATTTGAATCGACATGTGGCAAAGAATCAGAAGCGAGCGAATTATTAGTTTCTAGGTGTGTGTTATGTAAATCTTTTATTACTACAAAGACTACAAATTGGGCTTGACCCTGTTAATTGCTGCTTGCAGCTATATTTATTATTATTATTAGTTTTCTACGAGAATGTGAACACTGGAATACTGTAATTACGTTAATAACGATACGGCATGTGACCGCACCTTCAGACGATCAGGAAACTGAAAAAACGGAATTACAAAGACAGGAAACCCGAACTGGATCAAACACCAGGACAGCATGCAGAGAGAATAAAGACTCGCTCTATCTAACAAATAAACACAGGATGGTGTGTGTGTGTGTGTGTGTGTGTGTGTGTGTGTGTGTGTGTGTGTGTGTGTGTGTGTGTGTGTGTGTGTGT
>JAOUQX010084653.1:0-11688 GCA_028566295.1 Liobagrus marginatus
AAAAGCTGAGCGGTGTCCTTTATGTCGTTACTTTCGTCCAGTGCCAAGGAATATAATGTAAATGACTCTGCTGTTTGCTTAGCTTGCTAGCTAAATCTTCGTCATTTAGCGCAATACGGCGCATCACTGCCACCTGGTGGAACGCCAGGCATTACAGGAAAAGGTCAAATGAATGTTGTCACAATTTTGATATTTGACTTGAGCAATTCCGTACCAATCTTTGGCGGGCCGGATGAAAAAGGAAATGGGCCGTATGTGGCCCGCGGGCCGTAGTTTGCCCACCCCTGGTCTAGTCAGGGCCCCTTACAAAACGCATATGAAGTACATATACATGGACATAAGTATTGATGCATATTCATGAAGTTTTTTTTTTTTTTTTAAACATTTTAATCCAGATTTACAGTATCTCACCGTCACTCCTACAATAACCTCCACACATCTGGAAAGGCTTTCCACTATATTTTGGAACAATGAATGAAGGAATGAATTTTTATATTATATACACACACACACACACACACACACACACACACACACACACATATATATATATACATACACACACACATATACACACGTATATAATTTAATACATAATAATATATAAATAAATATATAATATAATATATATAACTTAAAAATTATATGGTATAGATTATTTATTCATTAATTTATTGTCTGTCTGTCTACTTAACTATCTCTCTGTGTGCGTTTGTGCACGTAGGTGTGTTTGATTCACCTTCCACCCTGGCTGTCGGATCTGGGTGTGACCGTCCTCTCAGCCTGCTGCTTGGGCGAATGCCTCAATTTGCGCCCACACAACTGCCCCAGGGCCTTAAGATAGGGGACGACCTACAAACACACAAACACGGCACTGTAATATTCCTCATTCTTCTTTTATATCTCTGGAGATTCATCTTCTTGAATCACGCTCAGCTTTCCCAATTTAAAGGCATACTGCATTGTCTTTGTAGCCAGAAACAATTCTACGCCCATCTCCAGAAGGACCAGTTGGGCAGGTTCTATTACACGGCTGCTGAATCCTTGATTCTAATTGGTCAGAAGCGGCTGTGTAATTAAAAATGATAAAAACAGCAGTTCTGAAAGAACAGCTATAATTCGGTCTTCAGTAATATCACTGCGTTCAGTCGGGTACATTATCGTAATGATGGTAACGGCTTTCACAGGGCCAGCCATGCTACATTTATGTAAAATATTAAAAATTACGGGAAATTGTTGATGTTTAACTAATGTTCAACAGTAACCTGAAAATAGTTTGTAATATTCACCGGGGTATAAGAAACAAAACACTTAGCCAGGCAAAAATATTTTAATAAAGATGTACTGTAACGTTTTAAGTATTTTCTTTTCTCAGCACAGGGAAAAAGTGTTGAAATATTATTATGGGAAAAGGATGGAATGCAGAGCAATAACAAAGCAGGACCTAAATATCTAAAAAAGCACCGCCTTACTATCTTGTGGAGGGAGAGTGGCTCTGGCTGAAGGAGCAGGCCGTTTGTAGTGCAGATATTTCTGTAGATTGCATCAGCAGTGAGCATCCGGAGCCGGTGAGACGGCAGGGCAGGAACCAGCTCCCTCAGAGCGTCTAGATGGAGGTCTGAGAGATGATCGCAGGTGAGAGACAAAGTGCAGGAGGTTAAAAACCACTACAGAAAAGGAAAAAGCAGCAAATCAGTTGACATTAAAATCAATACTGCTGTCATCGGCTTTAGGAGCATTTTAGCACTCACACATGACAGCTGTTGTTCATGGAGTTTAGAGTAACAGAATAACTCACAGTTTATCCGTTTGTAGGCATTACACATCTTATTGAGCTGAGAATGAATGACATGCAGAAGATACAACAAAACGGATGACATTAAGCTGACAAGAAACCAAAGTATTTATAATAGACTCAAACGTAAACGGAACCAGCGAGCGAAATCGGTGCAATCGAATTATTTTTACGGCATATTACTTTTTTTTTTTTAAATACACATTCAAATAGCGTTCGAGTTACAATACATACAATTCCAATATCTATTGTTAATATGGTAACGTTCTCTAGCCAGTAATATTTTAGTGAACATTCATGGAAGGAATCTCCACGGTCACAGCTTCGTAACTGCCGGAGATAAAGCTGTAAACAGAGTTGAGGGAACGATTGCTCGCAGCTGTTAAAACACAAACTAACTTGATTAATGAATGTTTTACAGGCTTAAAGATTAAAATTATAAACACATTACAAAAAAAACAAAAAAACTATTCAATTGAACTGTAAAAGTAAAAAAAGGGGAAAATGTAGCGTGAAAAAAATATAGTGTATATGAATATAGATACAGTACACATGTTATAAGTAATAAGCAATACCTATGTGGACGATTTTAGCACGGTGCAGGTGTGTGCAATTATGTGCAATTTTAAAGCATGTATGCATTAAAGTGCTGCAAATACCAGAAATGAAACCTGGAACTATGTCAGCATTTTATTACTTGCGCGATTTATAACATGCTGCGAACATGTTAAAGCCAATGCGTCGTTCTGGTTAAACGCCTAAAATAAGATTTGTGGTTCACACAAGCTGAAGATATTTTCAGATTTTATTCGACAACATATAATACACGAATTAAACCCTACTTGAGTTTTTCCAAGCTTTTGAGCATCATAAAAATGTGGTTGCTAACAGGCGGCTAAATGGGACTACGGAGGTTGTCGGGTAAATTAAACGTCATCATGTGTTTACTTTGTTGTGCTTAAACTCATGCAAACTATTCATTAGACTCTACCCTCTCATTTACTTATTCATTTATAAACAAAGCACAGTGGATCCTTAGCAGTCCTAAAGGTTCAAGCCATGTGACCGGTCCATTTCTTATTTTGCCTAAGGTTAGTGTTTTACTTTTGATGACTGCATTTAGGCTTCATTCATTCATTAATTCATTGTCTATCGCATATCGTGTTCAGGATAGCATGGGTGCTGGACACCCTGGGCAGTGACCCAGTTAATTGCAGGGCTAACACTTTGAGACAGACAACCATTCACACTAATTCTCACACATACTCACCTATGACCAATCACATGTCTTTGGAGTACCCAGGGAAAACCCACACAAGCACATGGAGAACATGCAAACTCCAGACAGAAAGGCGCTGGGTGGGAATTGAACCCATGACCTTCTTTCTGCATTTAGGCTTCAAAATTTCATTAAACTTTGTACGTCAAAAAACTTTTATCTTCCACAACAATTTCAAAGCCAAAGTGAAAAATCCTATTAGCTTATTGTTGTGATGATCACTTCCAGTTGGCCAACGAAAATAAGTCACTTCTGGACAGCTCTTTAATATATATGCTGTGCAGAAAAATATGCGTTGTGCCAGAATAAGTAGAAAAAAATCTTTTCTTTGGCAAATTGTTGTAGTATGAGAAGGAAAAGAACATTTCAGCATGTGCCATTATTGAAAAACAGTCAGTGTGCTATTATCGTTATGCTTGGAAGCGGTAGCTCCAGTGGTTAACGTGTTGGACTGCTGATCGGAAGATTGCAGGTTCAATTTCCAGCACCAATCCTCAACCGCTCAGTTGTAATTTGGTCTGGATAAGGGTGTCTGCTAAATTCTGTAAATGTAAAACGCTGTATTCCTCAAGCAGTGACTTTCTTCCATCGAAATGTTACACCCTAAAACCAGGGGCTCAAACTCAGTTCCTAGGGCAGTGTTTCAAAACCTTTTTCCAGTCATGGTACTGACCCCACCCCCCCCAAGCCGCACACACATTCGTCAAATGCTAATTATTAATGATAAAACACTCGCGTACATTACGCATACAGACCTTGACAGGCTGACAGGTCAGCGAGGGGGAGATTTTTTTGGTTATTATTTCAGACATTAGATATTCATAATTTATATTATTATTATAATTATTTGAATAAAAAAAAATGTTTGAGGGATTTACACACAGCATCCCTGCCCTCATCAAAGGGCACCACGGTTGTGAAACACTGTCCTAGAGGGCCACAACGAATTTAGCTTCGACCCAAAGTAAACGCACCTGATTCAGCTAATGCAGTCCTTCAGGCTTTTTGGAAAACGGCATGTTGTATATTGGAACAGCGTTGGAACTTAACTCTAAAAAGATGTTGGCAGGACTCCTAGCTCAATCAGATGTCATGCCACAGTCTAGATCTTTAAATAAACTTTATTTGTGTGACATAGGTGCCTGACAGCCTATAACAGTTAGGGCTATAAGTGGATTCCCAAACAGGCCACATATTTTATTGTATTTTTACGAGCTGTGTGCTATTACTCATTATTAACAGTGAACCTAAAGACACCGAGCCGGTGCAAAAGAGCTCCTAATGCTGCCTTGGCCCCTGCAGTTAAAATCATTTTTGTTACCTTGGCACAGGAAAGCCATGTGCTCTGCGAGGTCCTGAAAGCCTTTTTGTACTATCCGGCTGTTGAGCCGAGAGTGCTCCTGAGCCCAGTACTCGACCACAGCAGCCAGAATCTCCTGCAGCGTGCCCAGCATTCGCAGTCTGCGCTTCTAAAACACACAGTACATCACACAGCGGTCAATACCAATACCAACAAGAATAACATTCAGATTACATTTATATTTATATTCTAAAATGGGCGCAAGCATGCCAAACACCGGAAGAATTCCCAAACGATCACCGCTAACCACAATTATGAGAGAGAAAGTAGGAAGTAATAAGCATGATTTAATACCTCGGACGAGTGAAGAGCCCAGACTGTGGTTTCCACCAGCAAATCAGCCAGCTGCTGGAGGGCTTTGGAGCTCAGCGTCATCTTCTCCCACATGTTCCAGAACATGCTGTAGATCACGGAGCCCCGGGAGCCTGCTGCACGCCCACTACACACACACCACAGCACAGCACAGAGTCACAACCTCAGATTAAATCCTATTTACAACATAATGTGTGTTTATTTAATGTAATGTTATCGATGTTTCAACCATTTCTTTTATTTCCTCTTTCTTTTGGAATAACTCATTACTGAAATTAGAACTCACCCTTATTGTTATATCTAAAACCTTTTTTAAAAAAGCCGTCTGTGATGTATAAACAGGCATCGCTGGTTTTTTCAAGGATATAAACTACATGGACAAAACTATTTCAACACCTGACCCTCACATTCCATATGTGTTTCATTTGAACATCTTTTTTTTTTTTTTTTAAGATTTACTCGAACACCTATAATAACCTTTACACATCTGGAAAGACTAGGAGAATTGCTCATTCAGCCATTATGGTATTAGTGAAATCAGAAACTGTTACAGAGGTCTGAAGTGCACTACACGCTGTACACTAGGTAGCATAAAATGCAATTTGCAAGGGACCTTTTTACATTTTAATTTAAATGTATTACTTTTACACGTTTAGTAATATTGCATGCCTTATTGTTTGTGCGCATTCGTGTATGTCCATGTATGTATGTATGTATGTATGCATCAATGTACTGTATGCATCCATCCATCTATCTATCCATCTATCTAACCCTAACCCTAACCCTATCACAAACTAAATGAACAGTGGTTAGTGAAAGGGAAGCGGAATGCTTGTCCAGCTTCATTTTTAAGCAAGTAACTGCATGCACATAATATTATAAACAATCAAATAATTACATTTATAATGACGGCTAATTTTAGATACCATTAAGTGACAAATGTTTTTAAGTCTCTTACGCTGAGGTTGTGGCGTGCAGCTCCAACTGAAACAGCCTGAGAATGAAGGCTTGTAGGTTGCCATGGAAATGGAGAAGCTCTGCTGAGGCGGGGCTCGGCAGTGAGTGACAGGTAGCTGTGCTCCCCAAGCAGAACCTTACAAAATAAGTCATGCGGAGAGGATTGGAAAAATTAAGATAAATAAATAAATACCGTTTAAGTACTAATTAGTAACGATAAGTGCTAAACTAATCAGGAGAAATCCAATTAAGAAACACAAAATAAAGAACAATGCTGTCTAATAATGCTGTCGTATAAATTTGTGCTCATGTTCAATGCCCAGAGTCAATAATAAGCCATAATTAAAACATGCAGCTTCATTGTTCCCCAACATCCCTCCTGATGGTGATGTTAACGTGTTTAACTTGAGATTTCGTTGGCTTGCGTACCTCACAGACGTCTGCAGGAACGGCCACACCCCCGCCTCACACTGCGGACACTGCAGGATCTTCAAGAAGTACTTGACACTTTTAGGACTGTTCCATGTCGGGTTATTGCACAGTATGTCGTTCAGAACGATGCTGAACAAGCCGAGAAAGTACGGCTCTGCTTCACCCTGACAGGAAATATTGAAGTGAACACTATATAAAACAAGGAATATTTTACATGCATGGGAACAAAACAATGCGTACGAGAAAAGCCAAAGCCAGACTGGAACATTGGCCGTCCTCAAAACAGGTTAGTTGTACAGTGGCTTTGCAATTTATTAGGAACACATCACAGCTCTCATCAATGAAGCATGTCCACGTACAGAAATGCCACTTACACAATGATTTGGGGGATTTTTTTTAACATTGTGTGTAAACTCAAGAGACTGTGGCATGAAAAAACTTCCAGATCTTCAACGGTTTCTGAAAAACTTAAGACCAGCAAAAAAAAACAACAGATTATACCGTTTTCTTCATCCTGATGTTTCAAGCATTCGTTAACTGATGGTGTTCACTTGCATGATGTAATGCATTTAGTTGCTGCCACATGATTGGCTGATTAAATAACTGCAAAAATCAGGAGTGCTTCGTCCTCTTCATCGTCATTTTCCTCTTTCAAACAACCAGACAGACGTAAGCTACGTGAACATGAGACTTTAGACATTTGAATATGGAGTGTTTGCCTATGCAAATATTACACAGTTGAAAGGAAAAAACTTTTAGACATTCGAAGAAAAATCTCAGGGTAGTGATTTATTTTAGAAATCACATTTTTTTCGCACCCTTTAGGCAAAATGAAATCGAATTACAAGCTGCCTAAAGAATCTCATGGCTATCTTATATATGTGCTTACAGAAACCTGAAAGATTTCCTCATCCGTTATTTGTTCTGCTTTGGTGTGGAGCTGTGGGGTGTGTGTACGTACATGGAGTGCGTGCTGCATGCACACTTTGAGTACTGACGCTGGAGGAAGCACGCCGGCGTGCAGGCAACCCTGCACCTCTTCCAGGGCCTGTGGGAACAGGCTGCATTCCACCAGACTTTGCATATTACTGAAATCCACAACTGGGACCTGCACAGAGAGAGAGAGAGAGCGAGCGAGAGCGAGAGCGAGTGAGTGAGAGAGAGACAGCGAGAGAGAGAGAGCGGCAGGAAATAAGAGAGGACGGAGAACAGAAGGGTCAGCATGACTCTGTCAGTCATATGGGCTAAAGCATTGCACAGTGACCAGGAAGCAGGTAAAAAGGACACCAGTGTTCTTTAATGGACATGCCAATCACTAAGCTACCAGTCACTACCACTAAGCTACAGGTGACGCAAACGTAATTGAATGACTGAGAGTCACTGGTTGAATCAAATGCTCATTTTGCCTAAAAGCAAGAGTCACAGAGGTTAGACGGGATTAAATGATTTTAAAATTATACACCTGGGTTGGGAAGTCAGGAGTGTAGTAGCTATAAACACCAGGGACTTCCAGGTGTTTTCGCTTCTGCGCCTGTAAGCAGAAGTGATCGTAAAGGCATGCAATATTAACATTATTTTCTGCATTAAGTTTACATAAAGAAGTTAATTATATGCAAGTGTTACTAAACCACCTAAACAGACGTTTTGGATTATCAAAATAAAATCTGCCTCCACCTCTATTCTGGTGATGTAGTTTTTCAGTGTTTCCTCCAGCTGTAAAAGGAAGGAATTATCAGTCACGTCCATTGGTTCCTCCTCCACTGTTATAGAAGCACACTCTAGGACCTCCGGTGGAATGCAGCTCGTCTGCTGGCTCAGTTTGTTCGAATCAATGGACCAGTTCAAATCCGAGCACTCCGGCTGTAAGAACACACAACGAAAACACAGAGCTTCCAATCAGGTCATCACATCTGGGCCGGACGCAACACTGCCAAAAAACCAACTGATATTATATTTATGAGTCAACTATTGGTATCCTTCAAATGTATACACAGCGTTATGTATTAATGGCCTTGATATTAATCGATATAAAACTTGATATCGTGGTTGAACCGTCAGAGCTTTAGAACTTCCGACCAATCAGATTTGAGAAGTCGACAGTGGTATCAACTGAGGTGAAGAACATGGTTTACCCCAAAGAGATGTTCAGAAATGTAGCTGATGCTGTAGACAGGTGCAGCAAGTTTCTGAACAGTTTTGGATCCATCTTGGGTTAACACGTGTGTAACAGTCTGCGTGTCTGATTTATCGGTGCAGAGCACGGCCTTCCCTGCTTTCAGTATTCTGCAGAGAGAGAGAAAGAAAAGAAATGGACAGAAAGAAAGAGATGGATAGAGAGAGACAAAGAAAGAAAAAGAGATGGACAGAAAGAGAAAGACAAAGAAAGAGATGGACAGAGAAAGAAAAAGAAAGAAAGAGAGACAAAGAAAGATGGACAGAAAGAGACAGAAAAATAGACAAGGAAAGAAAAAAGGGGTAGAAAGAGACAGAAAGAGAGACACAGAAATGAACAGAAAGAGAGACAAAAAGAAAAATTAAGAGAGACTTTGCCTTTGACATCATTTTTCATTTGACTATACAACAAAGGGAAAATAAATATTATACCTTAAATATATACAACATGTAAACATTTTCCCGTACTCATTCTTATTTTTTATACTCTGCTTTTCCCACTTCATCCGTAAACATTACCACTACTTTGTTCACCCGGGCAGCAGAAATAATACTCCGGGGTCCGATGATTCTCGCAACAGCCAACGTACATTCCTCTACCGAGCACTCGGCCGTCGCTAGCACTTTAAACCAGTGCCTCTCGGTTAAGTTTTTAAATGTCATGACATGTCTCTCACACACACTCGTGCGCACCGGCAAGCGCACATAAGCCACTCCCTTCAACCAACTCACACGGTGTTATTTTTCCGAGATGTTAGGAAATAAATGGAATAAATCGCAATTGCCGAAAATTTGACAAGACGCCAACCGCTCACACACCCTGCACGCCAAACTCGCCTCTCTGCCACGCATGTGCAGAAAGAGAGAGAGTGAGCGAGAGATAAACGACAGACACAGACCGAAAGAGGAGAAAAGAGGGAGAGCTTTAACATTGAATAAACACTTCTTTCGTGACGTTTTTCTTATTTAAAGTCCTCACCTTTCAAACATGGCTTTCCTAACATTGTCGGTAATATCGAGATAAACAACCCAATCCTATAGGAGGAAAAAAAAGAGATGTGACATTTTAAGGCTTTACTTTAGATAATTGTCCTTAGATTGCTTCTCAGCCGATCGGTAAACTTGGCACCGCTTCACTCCTGACCTGAAAAGCTCCAGACTTGATGCCTTGGGCTATTTTCTCCCTCAATTTCTGAAGAGAGGTTGAAATTGCAGGGTTCTTAACGTTAGCTCTGAGGTGCACCTCGTACTGGGCTTCAGGTAGCCATGCCTGGTGCTGGACGCTGTCCAGAACAAACTGAGGAGTCACGATCCATTTGCCTTAAACACAGAGCATGAACAGGTTAGGGAGTGGAAACTTATCTACAGCTACTTTTATCTATAGCTATGGAGAGAAATTGGCAGATGTTTGAGCGCACTGAGGAAAGAACTGGAGCCCTGTTTCCTTCAAACTATTGACTATGTGACTACATGACACAAAGTACCTCAATGTTGTAACAGGTTTCTATTAATGCACATGCTCCAATTCCTGTAGTAATAATTTACACAAGGACAATCTGAAGATGTTAATCAGCCAACACTGCAGGTGCAAGGAAAAACGTACAAACCACTAAGGCCCTCTGCATAAATGTGCTCGAAATCAGAACTCTCGTCACTCACCAGCGGCGCATGCTGCCAGAAACTTTTCACTTGATGTTGGGCCATTAGTAATGAGATGAGTCATTGTTCCTTTATAACACTGCAACACAATTAGGCATGATCAGTTGTTCTTTTTTTAATATGATTAGTTTGTAAGGTGAGTTTTATATTTTTATGTATGCTGCCCATAATGACTAAGCACTGTCTTAAACGATCTTAAGTGACCCATCTAGGCTGTCAAGTGACTGACAGACGGTGCGTCCAAATACAAGTAGCCAATTCGGACCGGAAGTCAGTTTTCTCCGATATTTGATTCACTTTTACTACAACCCGAATTCCGGCAAAGTTTTTTTAACTTTAAATAAAATTAAAACTAAAAGACTTAAATCACATGAGCCAATATTTTATTCAAAATAGAACATAGATAACTAATGTTTAAATTGAGAAATTTTATGCACAAAATGAACTCGTATCAAATTTAAAGCCGGCTACAGGTCTCAGGACAGTTGGAACGGGGGCATAATTACTATCTCCTCTACTTTCAAAACAGTTTTAAGACGTCTGGGAATTAAGGTTACGAGTTACACTGTTGGAATTTGGTCCCATTCTTGACCAATATAGGTTTCCAGCTGCTGGCCATCTTTGATGTATTTTTGGTTTAATAATGCACCAAATGTTCTCTATAGGTGAAAGATCTGGACTACAGGCAGGCTGATTCAGCACCTGGACTCTTCTACGATGAAGACATGCTGTTGTAATAGCTGCAGTGTGTGGTTCTGCATTGTCCTGCTGAAATACACAACTCCTTCCCTGAAATAGAGGTCGTCTAGAGGGGAGCATATGTTGCTCTAAAACCTTTATATACTTTACAGCATTCATAGTAAAACCTTTATATACTTTACAGCATTCATAGTGCCTTCCAAACATGCAAGCTGCCCGTACCGTATGTACTTGTACAACCCCATGCCATCAGAGATGTCGAACTGTTTTTGAACCAAATACTACTAAAATGCTGGAAAGTCTCCCTCCTATATTACCTCCCTCCTCTTTAGAAAAAGAGGTCCGTGATTTCCATCAGGAATGTCAAATTTGGATTCGTTTGACCATAGAACACTTTTCTACTTTAAAACAGGCCATTTTAAATGAGCCTTGGCCCATAGGACACAACAGCGCTTCTGGTACATGTTCAGATATGGCTTCCTTTTTGCATGATAGAGATTTAGTTGGCATCTGCAGATGGCATGGTGGATTGCGTTTACCAACAGTGGTTTCTGGAAGTATTCTTGGGCCCAGTATATGATGTCCGACAAAATCATGTTAATGAACGATGAAATGTCGTCTGAGGGCCCAAAGACCACGGGCATCCAATAAAGGTCTTTGGCCTTGTCCCTTACACAGAGATTTCTCCAGTTTCTCTGAATATTTTGATGTATGTAATGCGCTGTAGATGAGATTTGCAAAGCCTCTGCAATTTGACGTCGAGAAACATCGTTTTTAAAGTTCCACAATCGTTTTAAACCCTCTGTACTTTACATCTTTAATTCTGAGAGACTCTGCGTCTCTAAGACATCCCTTTTATAGCTAATCATGTTACAGACCTGATATCAATTAACTTAATAAGTTGCTACATGTTCTCCCAGCTGACTCTTTGTAAAATGTCTTGCTTTTTCAGACATGTAACCCCACCACCCTGACAAACCCCCCCCCCCCTACTTTAAAACCTGTAGCAGGCATCAAATTAGA
>JAOUQX010084721.1:0-11678 GCA_028566295.1 Liobagrus marginatus
CATCCAGAAAGTTATGGAAGAACTGCCTTTACATTTGGAAAAAATCAATATGTTTACACAAGGTTGCCACAGGGATTTTTAAATTCTCCTAACATATTTCAGGCAGCAGTGCTTGAAATCTTGGAGGGGGTACCCAACGTAACCGTATACATAGACGACATACTAATTATCACCAATACCGAAGAAGAACATTTTGAACTGTTCACTGAGGTAATGGATAGACTAATCAAGGCAGGTCTTAAACCATCCATTAAAAAAATGGAGGTAGGTAAAACAGAAGTGGAATTCAAAGGAGTCACAATGTCAGGAAGCAATAAAGCAATATCAAAACTCATGAAAGACCGACTACAAGAGTGGAAAAATAAAGAACCAAAAAGTGTTAAAGAATTGCAGAGCTTGTTAGGAACGCTAAATTACTGTAGGACATTAGTGCCAAAATATTCGAGTAAAACAGAAATTGTCTCAACTAACGTCAGGAAAAACGTTAGCATGGAAAAAAGAAAACGAAAACCTAAAGCAGGAACTAATCCAAATGATTTTGGATTCAGGAAAATTTACGCGTAGGAATCTGGAAGTTGCCTTAGTTGTGCATGTAAATAATACACCTACCGAAATAGAGGTAGGGACCTTTAATGACGGGGAACCCCTACCCACATATTTTTACTCCTATCCAAAAGAAAATAAATCACTGAAACATGGACCGAATACCGCAATTGATGTTCTGCAAACCATGGCTAAACTCCTGCTACCCCTAAAATCAACCGCTAGAGGGCAGCAGATAATAGTAGAAGCTGAACCAAAATACCCAGATGGAATTGGAGTGTTAGAAACCGAGCAGAAAAGGTTAATGAAAAACGAAAATAAGGTCCATATTTTTTACATGGGGGGAACTTGGGACTCTGATAAATGATTTACAAATTAAATTTAGGACACAAAAGGTCCCGAAGAAATTAAAAGAAACACAGGTGAAGAAAAAAGGTACGGTTATATTCACAGATGGATCCTGTAATGGGAATTACATTGTTAAATTAACAAATGAAGTTTTCTCCATATGGTTAAGAAATTAATGTCTGAGTTAGTTTGTTCGTCTGTGTGAAGCGTGAGAAGAGTTTAACCTGTTGTAAAAAAGGTCAGAAGAGGATGGTTTATTACTTGTGTCTGTTTAGATAAAATAAACGGATGACCAAGAGATAATTAAGCAGAGGTGAAACTTAGGTTAAGTTGCCCAGCTGTAGAGATAATTCAGAGATCAATATGTCATAAAAACCTTTTGATCCACTCCCTCTTCCTGGATGGGTGGAGAATAAAAGCCCCATCCAGACAACTATCATTTGGAGTTCTTCTGATATGCCATGCGAAGCTGACACATTTTAGAATAAACTCCCTGTTGCAGGTAACAATAAAGAATATATTCTTGTTGGACTAACATTTCAATCTCTCTTTAAGGTGATTTATTGAGTAATAGGGAAATTTCCATTACAATCCAAAATAAATGAAAAAGTGCAGGCAGCTTTTCTAGTAAAAAATAAATGGAAAAACTATAAATAAAGAGAAAAAAGAAATAGCTAATGAATCTGCACAAAGGGCTGAACTCGAAGTTTTAAGAATGGCGCTACAATGGTGTAAAGATAATGTACAAGAAAAACCAGTGATCGTAGTTGATAGCAACTACGTCTGTGAAGGAATAAACCGAGATTTAGAAACTTGGAAAGAGAACGGATTTGTAACAGCTAAAAGGAAGCCCATGAAGCATAAAGAGCCATGGGAGTCAATAAATGAGTTGATAAAGACGGTGAAACCCACCGTAGTGCATCAAAAAAGCCATACTAAACAGGAAACATATGTCTCAACAGGAAATAGATATGTGGACATGATGTTTAAGGTTAAAGCAGTGAGAAACTTGGGCGAGACCGAAAAAGCATTGCAAGACTTGCACGATAAAAAGCATCATCCAAGCACAAAATGGATAGGAATGTGGCTAAAGAAATCAGGCCTCAACATATCTAACTACCGTTAAATCCCGATTTAACGCCCCCAGGGGCGTAACATTTTTCAAAAGGGGGCGTTAACTAAAGATCAAGCCGCAGTGAAAATGTTTCTCTTTTTTCTCACTTCAAATGATGTAAAATCCACGCACGTCTTCAATAAAACCGAGGCTGCTTCCCTTTTCTCAGATTTGTTTGAAAACATCATCATCCGGTCAACCCATGACACTTTTGATCTACACCGCGAGCTCTCTCAAATTTTCCTCGCAAAAATTCCCCCGAGATCCTGCTTGCAGTTGACACCTTTGATCTCGCCGACAATCTGACGTCATCGATGTGCCAACTCGTCCCACTTTTAGAACTGTGTACTGTCCACGCTAGAGTGCAATGATCTATCCGAGGCTGACATTGATTTAACCAATCACAGAGCATTACACGCGTGATCAGTTTATACATGTACCGAACTGTCTGCATTTGGCCTTGTGTAAGACTAGAGCATCATTCTCTCTTAGTCTCTCGCCATGGGTAGACAAAAAGAAACGCATAAAGCGTACAGTGTTGCTTTAAAGTTAAAGGTCGTACAGTTTGCAGAGGCACACGGCAAACATAACGCTGTGAAGCATTTTCAAGCGGACAGAAAAAGGGTTCGAGAATGGTAGACTAGAAGACTGCATTTGTGTACTTATGTACAGTGTAGTGTGTGTAAATATGTTTAGTCAGTACAGTTTTGTGTTTCTTTAACAGTTACCGTTTTCAAGTCGACTACTATCTTTTTAAGTAAACTTGTGTTTGGTTTGATTCTCGGATATTGTTCATAAAGGATTGGATTTAAATTGCCGAACTGGTAAGAGAGTTTCTTTATTTTCTTTGTTTAAAGTGTACACAAGGTTTACAAAAGTGGGTGGGGCGTGTTAATTAGGGTGGGGGCGTTAAATCGGGATTTTACGGTATGTAAAGATATATGAAAAAATAAAGATGAAATGTCTGAATTGTAGGAAAGATAGGAGTTGTAGAAAAACTGCAACAGGAAAAATCAAAACAGAACAAGTTGGAGAAGAAATAAGCATTGACTTTGCTGGGCCTCTGAGGCCTCAATCTAAGTTAAAGAATTGCTGTTTTTTGGTGATAATAGACAACTGTTCGAACGAAATGGTAGCATACCCATTTCTTAACAGTGATGCATCAAATGTCATTTAAAGTTTAAACCAATACTTTCTACATAAGGGTAAACCAAAGAGAGTAAGAGCTGACAACGCAAATAACATATCCGGGTCAGAAGTGGAAACTTTCCTAACAGAAAAACAAGTATAACTAATTAGATCAGTAAAATATCAACCATGTTCAAATGGCATCGCAGAAAGAGTGGTAGGAAAAATAAAAGGATGGACGGTGAAAAATGGACACGACAAAATTGGGATACACACCTAGTCTTCATTATCTCAATTACAGGATTATAAGGAATACACAGCTAGCTGCCAATTCTGAGTTGAACCCACTAAAGGTAGGGAACATCGTTTACATCCAACGAAGGATAAAAGATGGTACATTTAAAAGAAACATAGGAACAGGACCGAGTGGTTAAAGTCCAAGATAAACAAACAGTTGAATTAGAAAACAACGGAATTAACTCAATAAGAGATTTGATATGGCCAGCAAAACAGAATGGAGAAACATGTGGATCAACATAAATAATCAGAGAGGATTACTTAGGTTGCCTGTTTCGCAAGGGCCACATATTAAAGTAACTACATTCCTGAAACGAACAAAAGCTATATGATGAATGGAATGAACAGGGAGAGTTACAGAAATTACAGTATAATAATACTCGATGTCTGATGCATCTGAACCCATGTGATGCTGCAATAGCACGAAAGGAAGATGTTAAAAGGTTTATTTCAAGATGGAATAATGCTAACGGGGTGCAGGTATGTGCACTATCTCACACTACGGTGTGTGAGGAGTGTAGAATAGCCTATCCTTGTGAAAGAAAAAAAATAATGGAAAGAGTACCATTATGTTCATGCCTCAAAAGTACATGTGGAGAATGGAAACAGGCATATGGAACAATAGGTGAGAAATGTCTATGTTTTTGGAATGGGTCTACAATTGAATTTTGTAGCCGGTGTCAAAGGTTAATTGAGATGGGATGGTTGAGAAAAATAAGTGAAAGAGAGATATTCACTGCAAGGAAAACCCAAGGATGTTTGGGAATGTTAAAAGACCCAAGGGGTCCACTAGAGCAAGACAGCGAATCGTTAGTAAACTCAGATTGGGAGTTAGAAGATGCACACACGATGCTGCAGCTATAAAAGAAGTAATAGGCAATATAATAAGCAATGAAGGATATGAAAGCAGGGTCAACAGAATGACTTATGCAGGATTAGCTGCCAATACCCTATCAGGATTGGTTAGCTTGGATAGCGCTGGAATAGCGTTAACATGTGCTATGTCGCTTAATGAGTGGCATGAGCAAATTACGGGGTGTCTTTGTTCAATAGAGGGCATGAAATTGAAACGGGCACCTGGTCAACCCACAAATATAGTGTGGGCAAAAAATCCAGTGACAGAGAGCTGGGAGAAGGAATCCATAACAGATATGGCCATACAAATGACGAACGAAGGAGAGTCCATGAGCACTTGTGACAAAGTAGCTTATGTCTCACAATGGAGAATTATAGGGCCATTAACCTTTGGAAGAAAGGGAAAATTAGGAGTAGCGCCGACACATACTAACTGTCTGGGGCAACAAATGACTCTAGCCGCAAAAAAAGTGGTTAGAGAATTATACCATCAAACAGATGGAATCCGATACTAAAAGGATCGGAGGACGCTTCAGAAAAGGGAAAGTTATGTTTTACCCTGTACAGAAGTATCGGAGGTCCAGTACTAAGTTTGTTTTACTCCCTGGAGGGGGTGATGGTAATTCTCAGTACTACTGCCCAAGATAGGGAGGAAGAAGAGAAGAATAAAAAGTCCGAACTAGAAAAAAGAGGGTGAAAACTAAAGTAGGAAAAGGGATTAACTTGCTTAGACGAAAAACTAAGTAAAAACCCTATTTTGTGTCATGTTAGGGAATGAACCAGGATGACACAGAACAGGAGAAAAAATGGAGGAAGAAAAAAGAAAGATGCAAGCATTCAGGTATAATGATATTGATGGCAATTTTAGGACTAGTCTGAGCCCTAGCGTTAGTAATAATAGGTTTAGAAATATGCCACATAGTAATAGAGGAATCGTATACTCCGTGCACTGAAACAAGACACACAATCCGAAGATTGTGTCCAAACGCAATGGGCCTAAACATCAGTCTATCAAGAGTATATGCAGACCTAGAACTCAGGTTTCTAGGAATAAACACCACAGAATTAACCAAGAATTGTTCTAATTGGACTAGTAGGGACTTTACTACGCTGATACAGGAATTATATCCAATAAATTCTGATGGCGGATTAATAAGTATCAAAAAGAATTTAACAGCAATAGGGGGATCAGTGGCAGCTTATAAATGAAACGTATTTAAATGGAACAGTATATGAAGAAAAGACATACTCATTATATGGAATTGCAGTACTAAGTGTAAAAAAATCTCAAATAATGAAGCATGCGCCGTTAATCGGACGTGGAAAATAAAAACTGAAATATTCTTAACACAAGACCCTGTAGTAGGTATCAAAGAAAAGGAAGAAGGGCTAGAGGATACACCCGTCCATCCGCTCTACAGAGTGACAACACTGAAAAAGGGAGGAGAATTAATCAGACAAACCCAAAGGGATTTAAAGAAGCTAGATTCTTAGTACTATGGATAACAGACTTGCAGATGGTTGAAATACCTTATGAAAGTATAAATTGGACTACTTGCGTGAATTTAACAGACGAGGGAACAATCAAAGGATATTATAGCGAAAATAATAAAAATGCATCGAAAATAATAGAAGATTACTTAAAAAAGGCAACCACATATAACCACACAGTGTGTATGCTGACAGGGAAATTTAATTATAGTGAGTCACAATTCAGAGAAAAGATTAAAAAAACACAGTAACTCTAAGATTGTGGTATGCATACTTGAATTGTAATTTAACCAATACCACCGAAGATGCTATAATCAGGAGAGTTGAGATGAACAAATGGACAGATGGTAACCCAGAGCATCTGAATGGGAGCGATAGAAGATTTTGTGTATGGAGAAATATCCAACTAGACACACAGCTAAATGTAGACGAAGACACGGCTAATATATTTGTGCCCTCCTGGGGGAAATACTTCATAAACGATGATGAAAAAGATATTGATATTTATTACCGTAACTTCGAGTACTTAAGAAAATGTGAACTAAAAGCCCACTGGTTGACTTTAATCAATCAAATGGTTATATATAACACAACTGAAACAGGGAAATGGCATCTGCCTGGCCTGACTGAAAAACAAGCCAATAGATCAGGCATACTGGCATATCTAAAAAATAATGTGACAGACCAGGCTATTAGGATGTGGCTTGCTCTGCATACATTAGGTTTTGAACCCTCAAAACCTAAGATTAAGTACACTAGCACAGGGGGATATCTAGAAATAAAAATCCATACCCAGCAGGGTTAAGATTCAAAGGCCACATTGGATCAATGAGCATCCGTTTAAGCAAAACACCAGGAGAATGAGGGAAACGATGGTTTTCTGGTCTGGATGGAAATTCAACAAAAAAGGTACATGCACAGAAATGCAGTAACCAATACAATACGACTGTTTAACAAACAGCATCAATGTTACAAAAGTAGTGGAAATTATGCTACCTTTGTGTGGGACAATAAGCTAAAGGCCATATATCAAGTAATAGAGAGAGCCAGAAAAAATTACTATACCGGTGTGAGATACCACCATTTTACGTATACATCAAACGGCATGGGACCGGGATAGCATACGATTATACTTACGCCCCAAACCTATGCCCCGATGATTTATTAGATCTTTTCACTTGGCAGCCATGGAATAGGAAGCCAGATGATAATGGGGCTAAAACAGAATGTTTTGCCCCGATAAATATTTTGCAGCAAGGGAACTTATGAAAGCATGTTTCAGCGCAAGCCTACTGCCCGAAAATCATTTAGGTACAGAACGATATTGTAACATCGCGGAGCCGTTCACCCGAATACTAACCACTTACGGTTCAGCGGTGACGTCACTTCCGGCCTAGTCATTCACCGCGATGTTTCACTTCCGGGTCCCGCTATATATAAACAGCGCTGAAGCAAGGGAACACCGCGAAGTATTGTTTTCCCAAACATACTAAGTGTAACAGCCTCACTGATCTGAACAGTTCGGTTCTGATAGCGAAGTGTGAACCGGGACCCATGTAGGACTCATTCGCAGGTTTCTTGAACATAATCACTTCATTGCTACGTCCACGGTTTAACACAAGCTCAAACATGAACTTAACAGAAAGACAACATGATTCGCGCTCATCCTGTGTCAGCGCTCCCTCTTTAAGCAAACATAATTAAACATAAATGACACTCAGGTGCGCATGGTTAACTCCGATCGTGACAATCAGTGTGTGTGGGTGTGTGTGTGAACAATAACACATGGGCTACAACCCAAGAACCCCACAGGGTCCTAGAGCCCTTCGGGCGGCCTTCTAGGCCAATGTCCTCGGACGTTACATCTCCCCACCCTTATGCGCACAATCCGGGTGCGCAAACCGAACCATCCAAAATTTTGAGCGGGCCATGGGGGTGGGCCGGGTGACTCGGGTAGGGACCCAGGATGCCTGGCTGCAACCGTGGCCCAACGGGGCAGGGCGGCCCTGGGCCGTGAAGAATTTGGGGCTTTGCGACTCCCCATGGCGTTGTAGCTGGCTGGGCAGACACAGACCTCCAGCTGGACATTCGGTCGGATGCTGGCTCGTGTTCTGGTCCACCGCCCGGCTCAGGAACCAGTTCTGGTGCGGTGCCTGGCTCAGGAACGGTTTCTGTGAAAGGCACAGACATGCACTCAGCCTCTCTCACACTCACGCGCTCGGCCTCTCTCACATTCACGCGCTCTCCATCTCTCACACTCACACGCTCGGCCTCCCTCACACTCACGCGCTTGGCCTCTCTCACACTCACGCGCTTGGCTTCTCTCACACTCACGCACTCGGCCTCTTGTTCAGGCAGGTGCTCAGTCTCACCAGGCAGGCGCTCAGTCTCACCAGGCAGGCGCTCAGTCTCACCAGGCACGCACTCAGTCTCACCAGGCACGCACTCAGTTTCATCAGACACGCACTCGGCCTCCGACATGGACTCTGCCTCAGACACCCAGCCAGACTCCGACGTCCAGTCACCGTCAGACTCCCACTCATCCTCAGACTCCCACTCTTCCTCAGACACACACTCAGCCTCACCAGGCACGCACTCAGTCTCACCAGGCATGCACTCAGTCTCCCCAGGCACGCACTCACCCTCAGACACCCAGCCAGACTCCGACATCCAGTCACCGTCAGACTCCCACTCCCCCTCGGACACGCATTCACGCTCCGACACCCAACCAGACTCCGACATCCGGTCACCCTCAGACTCCCTGTCACTCTCAGACACACCTTCAACCTCTCCCTCCCAGTCAACCTCGGCTACCCAGTCGGCCTCGGACCCACGGTCAGGCACTGGATCGCTGTCTGGGTCTGTAACTTGGTCGGGTTCTGGCATGGCCACTCAGTCGGCCTCGGACTCACGGTCAGGCACTGGATGGCTGTCTGTCGTCTGAGCCCTGACAGTCATGGCAGTACTGTCCATCATGGCAGCCCTTTCAATCGGTTGAGCACCTTCAGTCGGTTGAGCCCCTTCAGTCGGTTGAGCCCCTTCAGTCGGTTGAGCCCCTTCAGTCGGTTGAGCACCTTCAGTCGGTTGAGCACTTTCAGTTGGTTGAGCACTTTCAGTCGGTTGAGCACTTTCAGTCGGTTGAGCACTTTCAGTCACTGGAACACTGGAAACCTTTTCTGTCACTGGAACACTTGGAACATTTTCTGTCAATGGAACACTGGAAACACTTTCCGTCACTGGAACCCTGGAAACATTTTCTGTCACTGGAACACTGGAAACATTTTCTGTCACTGGAACACAATGGAAACACTTTCTGTCACTGGAACACTGGAAACATTTTCCGTCACTGGAACACTGAAAACATTTTCTGTCACTGGAACACTGAAAACCTTTTCTGTTACTGGAACACTTGGAGCACTTCTAATTAGCAGCTTGCCGGTGCAGCCGGCACAGGAGGAAGAATGAATTCCTCAGGCTCCGAATCCGAGTCAGCCGGGAAATACATGTGGTAATAGTCCGTGAGGCTTTGAAGATCCTCTTCATCTCGTGGAGGCGGAGAGAAGACCGGGGTGCTGAATCCCCACGTCTGGTCGAACAACTCGCGCATAAGCCACCCAGGGTCCTCAATCTCCCTAATCGTACCATCTTCCCAAATTCCATAAACCGGCTGCTCGGTGTGTGGTGGCGAAGCGTGCGCTCTGCGGTGTGTGCGTCTCTTTCAGCGTGCCGCTGCAGTGTGCTCCGGCTGCTCTCGCTCGCTTACGAAAATTGTTCCACTCCGTAACTCTCGAACCTGCTGAGTTCCTTTTGGAGGCGAATCATGATGTAACAGCCTTGCTGATCTCAACGGTTCGGTTCTGATAGCGAGGTGTGAACCGGGACGCATGTAGGACTCATTCACAGGTTTCTTGAATATAATCACTTTATTGCCACATCCACGGTTTAACACAAGATCAAACATAAACTTAACAGAAAGACAACATGATTCACGCTCATCCTGTGTCACTAAGCAATTACTAATCTTATCTTTGCTCTTCATTTCAGAAGCCTTCCTAAAAGCCAAAGCACGAAGATTCACAGCACCCTGCGCACGGACACAGGGCCATTGTCACATCACTGGAACCTATCACAGTTGGACTGTTTCACAGACCCTAGTGCTGCCTTCATTTGCTGATTATTTCAACCACTGCCTTTGTTACTTAAGTATTCCCTAACCTCCACTGTGAAAATAAAAAGCACACTGCAATTGCATCCTCACCTGTATGCCTGTTCATTCCTTCTGCATGTTACAGATATGATGAAATTTACAGGTAACAGGGAAAATGAATAATGACTGGTATTATTACTTAGAATCAATACCGCGCCCAAACCATAGGATATGGCGATTGCATGAAAATTTTACCAACGAGATAGAAATCATGTCCATCGGAGCAAGCTGGGCAGGGCTAATTGATCTTCATGATCAGGTTAATATGACATATGGGTCTACAGAGATTATCACATAACGTGGTGGGGGAATACGGTGATTGCTATAGATAACACAGTAACAGATACGAAATATGCAGTGACTACAGTCCCCAATGTAATAAAAGAGATGGTCAACCTGATGTGGGACTGGTCCAAAGCATTGATAGAACTAATAAGATCCTTAAAAAACTACTGGTGTATTATCCCAGTAATAATTGGCGTGGTTCTAGGAGCCACGTTATTGGGAAAATTTGGGTCAGTATGTGCTTACTTAATTAGCGCATGTATCAGAAGGCCGAGACAGAAGGTTCAGGACATGTCCTCGACAGAAAAACGATTATAAACTATAGACAAAATAACTGCTGCGGAAAAAAGGAAACAAGCCGGCAGTGAAAATAAACACAGCTCTCTTCACCAGCTAAATGGCAGCAAAGAAATACATGACGCAGCTAGAATCTAGTATTAAGAGTGAAGGAGAGAAGAACTTTAGCAAACCAGCTAAAATACTTGAGAAAGAAACTTGTACACTGTAATGGAGATTTCCCTATTACTAAATAAATCACCTTAAAGATAGATTAAAATGTTAGTCAAACAAGAATATTCTTTATTGTTACCGGTAACAGGGAATTGTTCTAAATGTGTGTAGCGGACCTACGTAATTTTGTGTTGGAGACGTTTGTTTTGATTTTCGCCATGGGCACTGCCATTTTGTGTGCGCGCGGTGACACTGAAAAAAACCGTTGTTGTGCTAAAAGAGAAGCAATTGTGTTTAAAGAGGATTTGTGACACAGACGTTTTGTTAGTGCTCGGATAATTTATTACGTTTTGGAAAGTTTAGACCCGTGATAAACCGCCGATTAGTTTAGTGTCGGGATTCAGTTTCAGTTTCAGTTTCCGATTGAGAACTGTTTTGTAGTTAACAGAGTCAGAACAAGTTTATTTTCTCCATGTAAGTAGAAAATTAGCGTTTAGCTGGTGTCACACCAGATTGTATTGCTCTCGTGTTTTGTTTGGATAAGAGTTATATCCCATTCGTGCTTTAATTGTTGACACGAACTGGATACTGTAGAAATCGTAACGAACGAGTATATAGAGTCAACGGAATCACCGGACTGGGCTGTCTGTGTAATTCGTCTTCTCAATAGGACTCCGTCAGTTGGTATTTAGGTCCTAGTGGACACGCTGCTTCGTCAGAGCCACAGGAAAATCGCTGGGGGTTATTGGGTGAAGAGATTCCCCTGCCATCCGTTGGACTTCAGTCAGCTGCTTTACGAACGACAGAGGGTGATGTATGGTTTCCTTATGTTTTACTGAACACTGGTAAGACTGTATGTTTTTTCATTTTCGTTAATGTTCCAAATTGAACGGTTCAATTGCACAGTTATCATTCCCGAGACAATAACGAGTGAATTTTCCTGCAAAGGGATTCATTGAA